>JAACJT020000081.1:1653212-1701645 GCA_009936485.2 Gymnarchus niloticus
AACATCCGAGCCCCGCCCCCCCCAGCCCTGGGGTTGGGGGGGGGGGGGGGGGGGGGGAGGGGCTGCTAGCAGGTGAAGCGCTGTGAACTGAAATCAGGTGTCGAGGAGGGCGGGGCCCCCTCTTCTTACCATCCCAACCTCCTTTCATTGAGGTCATTAATATGCAGACAGCCAGCGCCACAGATTAAAAGAGGACAGCGGGCAAGAGGAAGCGATTTGGGGGAAAATGTCAGGCTAGGATTAGGGCCTGTCAAAACGCCACCGCTCCCGACGATACAACCAATCAAAAGAACTCCTCGAAAGCTGCCGGCCCTCCATACTAACGGTCAGGAACAGCATGCTTGTTGAAATATGAGCTAGGCCACAGGATGTACCATGCGACACGGGCAATGTCTGATTAAAAGTGAGCAGATGTACGAAGAGCTAGAAGCAGCAGCAGTGTTAATATTTACAATAATGTCTGCTGGAAAACCCACCATGACCGAACAGGCCTAAACTGAACTAGCTTGCAAGGGGGCTCCCATGCATGCAGTGAAGGCATCAAGCTAACGGCTGGCATTGTGCTGACAATTTTAGTGAAATTACTCATTTGGAGACAGATATAGGTGACAGGTATACATGCTTCAGTAGCTTAAGGTTAGGCATATTCAGCCTCCGTGCAAAATTAATCCACAACTATGGTAGACCCATACTTGCACCTCTAAACTTGGAGTGATGTCCAAATAGTGCCCCCCCCATTTTTCATACCCACAACACAACTGGTTTATTTTCAGCGCCATAGTCACTGTGTTTCTGCAAAGCCACGGCCCGCTTTGTGTTGAAAACAAACTTGACCCCGCTCCAAAAGTGAATCAACCCCTTCTCTTCTACCTAGGTGCAGGACAGGGGCAGCTGGTTACACTCAAACTACAGAAGTTTGGGAAAGGAATTAGTTTCCCGGGCTATAAAAAGACTGTCTCAAGACAGAAACCATTGACAGATGTGGGATGCTAATGTTGTGGAAGCTACTCGGAGATAACTGTTGACCTGTGAATCACAGTCCAAACCACACACACGCCAACTGACAGAAGTCCTTCTGGAGGTGGAATATGGATTGATTAGCCCGAACCATGGACCCATGCAACCGAAACAGCACACACTGCACACGAAAAGCTACAGGATCCTGACACAGAACGCTCAGACTCTCAGGGTAAACATTTACCTAAACAAACAGGCACCCAGCACCAGACATGGAATACCGGATGGCTATTACCAAAAAAAGATTTACTACCGACCGGCACATTAACACAGGTCTAAGATGTAAATCTATGACAATGCGTAACCTCTTCCAGCTTTTAAAATCACGATGCACTGAATTCACCCTGTTCTGCTAACCGGGGAGGGGGGAGTCACTTTAAAGACCCTCACAACAATCAAAAACGTGTGCAGAGGAGGGGGGCAGAGAGGATGACGCGAAAGGCAAAGCACACACCGGGCTGGAGTTGTTCGACTTTGGTTTTAAGGAAATCTGAAGGCGTGTAGCGTGGCTTCTCTTTCTCCATGCCTCCCTGTGCCCCCACATCTGTCACCCCTTAATCGACTCCCGCCATTCACCATGCAGACCTAGGGACACGACCACAAAGCAGGGCAGAGCACGTCTTCGGGTACGCAGCATCATGTCACTGGCGCTTCTGAACGCGGGATTCCACAAGTGGCCGAGCCACACGACCCCAGACGATGCTTGCCTGCGGGTGGTCCGCACTTACCACACGACCCCGAAAGCCCCGTATCCGATCGGTCTGTCGGGCTCCACGTCCAGCTGCTGCTGCTGCTGTAAGTGGTGCTGCTGGTGGTGGTGGTGGTGGTGGTGGTGGTGAGCTTTGACTGCCGCGGCCGCCGCGGCTTGGACCTGCGCCGGCGCCGCGGCTGCCGCCGGCCCGGGGGCCTGTCCGGGAGCTGGCGACGGGAAGTACGGCTGCTGCTGGTTCGGGTTCAGCATGACGGCGGCGGCGGCCGCTGCAGCCGCGGCGGCGGCGGCCGTGGAGGCGTGCTGCTGGACCGGGTGGACGGCGGCGGCCGAGCCGGGGGGATGCTGCTGCTGCTGCTGCTGCTGCAGGTGGTGCTGGCCTGGGTGGTGGTGGTGGTGGTGAAGATGGGGCGGCGGGAGATGCGGCAGCTGGTGGTGGTGGTGGTGCGGATGGTGAGCCGCCACGGCCGAGGCGCCGCCGTTATACGCGGCCATCATCTTTGCGGCGTTGGCAGCCGTGGTCCCGCACAGAGCCATTGAGCCGACAATAAGGAAACGGAGGAGGAGGAGGAGGAGGAGGAGGGGGGAAGAGGGGCGAAAAGGAGGATGAGGAGTAAAATGAACCTCCCTCTGAGATTTTACACACGGAGGAAGACGGAGGATGACGAGGGGGGACGGGACCTGGCCAGGTGGCTGTCAAACGGTCATCTGGCTACAAAAGACCTGGCACAAAAAAAAAAAGGCCAAAATACAGACTCAAATGATGGCAGCGGCTGTCATTATCGTGAGAGCAGCCCTCACTGCTGCCAGCCCGATCATCTCCACGATCTGACCTACTTCTTACGGTCCACCTTCTCTTACGCAGACAGTATTTATGCCTTAAATGTTACTGCCGGTGCTGCAAATGCATAATATCCTTATCCCGTAAAATGTGTCAAAAGGAGAAGAAAAAAAAAAAAAAATGTTGATGCGACAAGAAAGCACACCCGCTCCCCCCACGATAAATAAATACTCCGGGGCCCTAGAGCTCCTTCATGTTGGAAAGCAGCGATGCCCCCCTCTCCGCCGGCCAAGCCCGTCTCGATTGCCCCCTTTCTCTCCTGCACTCAAAGGGGGACAGTCGTTGTGTCCGATAAGCCCCTCATCTCCTCAGCTTCTTCATGCTTCTGCCCTCTTGTCAAAGCCGCCGCGCGCGCACTTCGCAGAAGTTGACGTGCCCTGTCGAGCCGGTGCGCTCTTTTATTTCTTTAAATTATTATTTCGCTGTAAAAAAAAATTAGATAAAATAAAAATAAAAAAGAGAGCGAAACAAGCCGGCACTGGAGACAACGTCAGGTTTTTAAAAACCGTACGGTGCTCTCGGGCTGTGGAAAAAGACGCCTGGCCACAAACACGAATGCGTGCGCGAGATGGGGAGGATGTCTGTGCCCCCTCGCCGTGCTACCGCCGCACGTCGGCTCCTTCGGCGGCCTGGGGGAAAATGTCACAATTCCCGCAGCTGTCCGTTCGCAGAAACCCGGATCATTCTGATGAGGACTCGCTAGCCTTCCTCCCGGAGCGCGGAAAACGAACTCTTCCCCCGGAGCGAACGGTCAGCTTGTTCTTTTCCATCGGATCCGGGGAGATGGCTCGTTAGCTCGCGCTCCGCTTTGTCGCCGTGCACACCGGAGACATAGGTGTGTAAAAAAAAAAAAAAAACAAAAAAAAAAAAAAAAAAAATGAAGGAAATTAAGATGGAAACACGAAAAAAGACACCCGTACCGGCTTCTCCGCGATCGAAAACAAGCGGGGCGACTGACGACACCCCTCGGCCGGATGGTGCTGCCAGGACCTAGGAAGGGGCACGCGCAACCCCTGCTTCTCGGGTGCCGAACTGCCCCTCGCATGATTGAAGGCGTTTTCCACCAACCAGAGAAGGAAGCCTAGACACGTTTAGGGCGGAGAGGCCAATCAGTATAAGCCAGGCAGGGACAAGGGGCGTTACCAGAAGACGTAAGGTTTGTGACACTTAAAACTACCGCCATTACGGTTTGGACGAGCGCTCGGTGGTGCTGCCAGTTAACGAAGATACTGATCCCAAATGGCGGATGTGGGTCCCAGTTGCACTCAACGGTTTTAAGAGAAATGCTAACCAATCAATGACTGCCGAAGAACAACGATTACGGCGGTTCTGAAAGTGAAAACCATTGCGTTCATATATTGTTCAGAGGGGCCGAAGTTGTATCGGGGTCATAAGCAATCGGGAAAAAATAGCAGTTTGCCCTGTTCATAATTTTCTGTATAGATTGCTCCAAATACTCGTAGTTAATGGTAGGTATTTTATTCCAGACCTTTTTGCTATAATACGCCAGAAGATCATTATCTTCTGAATAATTTGTATATCAAAAGAAATAGGCGGTATTGTTATATGATTAAAATAGTCGTGATGACGCTTTTTATTAAAGTAACCACCAAGAAAAATAGCAAGTGTCACATCTGTCATCCGCCTACTGGTGTGATAATAAAAGATCAGTGGATCCACCCCTTACAAGATTTTAACTCAATTGAATTGAATCTCTATGTGTCTCTTTACGCCCCCTGCTGTTTGCACTAGCGCGTTTGTGTAAACTGTAAACGATTACAAAAGTTGCATGACAAGAAGAGTCACAATCCACCCAAGGTTGAAAATACGAGGAATATTACTGGGCAAGGAGGAAGTTTCACCCACCAGTCATTATCGACAATCGTTATTACTTTAAAGCAAAACGGTCGAATAGTTATTTTTTATTAAAGTTGAGATCTAGACGCTAGATATCAAAATCAGAATTTACAATATCATTACTCATACTGAACCCATTTCTTAAAGTAGAGATGACATTAGTTACTCATTATTTACCAGAAACACCTGCTGACTAAGAGATAGGCGTTGTAATTTTAATGGCATTAAAGTACATTTTATCATTTGAATTGTAAGTATGTTTTTAAGGGCTGGTTTTTAAAACACAGATTAAACATAATCTTATACTAAATCATCTCTTTAAAGGGATCATCTGGTAAAAGATTAAAATATCACATGCATTTGATCACCTAGTGCATGTTTTTGTACTGAAATGATGCCATGTTCTGTTGTTGTGAGTTTGCAATAGGCTGATCTTGCTAACAGCCACAGAGAGAAAAATTCAAGTTGATCTCAAATTTCAGTTTTCAACAGACTTTTCCTTTAAGAGGGTGACTTAGTCTAAGGCTAAGTTTAATCAGTGCTTTAGAAACCAGCCCAAAATGAATGTGTTGTAATTTATTATAAGAACACGTTGAAGTGCTCTTTTTTTTTTTTTTTTATTTCCGGCTTCATAGAAAATTGACGCACAGCAAACTAATGACGACACTGGGAGTTAAACATATCAACTTCAGAAGAGCGCCGTCGTATGTTTGTTCAGGAAAAGTGTTTTATTTATATATGTGGAAAGCTGCTCCTCCTTTTTGACCCCACTTCAAACAGACAGTCATTCACAGAAATAGCAGGTCCAGGTGTAATGCTAGGAGAAATGATTCACAGAATAAGGACATAAGCTAACGATCCAAATCTATTTCAGGCCTGCAAGGCAGGCGGCTGCACCAGAAATCTTCAGCCTAAATAAATGATGTTTCTAATTAAATATTGGCACTAATTAAGAAGGAATAATTAATCCCCAGCTCAGGCTGGAAATTAAAAAAAAATTGTCTTCCATAAGTATAAGCCTACTTTTCTTGGAAAATTGAGACATGCTCCATATTTGACTGTTGCTGAACACAACCAGATTATCCCTAGGCTTTTGATCCCTGAGTGTCATGCCTGGACCGCTTGACAGCTGGGTGGCTTGTGGGAACTAATAAGCAGAAGTAGTGACACAAAAGGCAAGGAAGACCAAACAACTACTTTTTGGGTCTTTATACATAAAATCCACTGGAAGTTACCTATTATATTGAAGAAACACCTCCCTCCCCCCAGTCTTCTGCAACCTCCACTACACCCAACATCCCCAACCTGAACACTGCTGCACATATCAGATTTTTCCGTTGCCCTCTAGAAAGTTGAACCTTGACATCACAACATGATGCAACCCAACACCCAACCGTGTGTCATGCCAGCCCATCAATTACAGTCTTTCTAATGAGTCTCCTGTGGGTGTATCTTGCCCCTATTCAGGGATGTTATATATTGTTAAATCCAATCATTTTTGTACATCTTAGGTGTCATAATTATATGATTAAGAGGGATCGGTGTTAGTTTTCACTTGGTGAAGTGGTGTCGTACCTTAGATACAGCAATTAAGTTGAAAAAAATCAGGTGTATGAATGTCACCGGTATGTAAATCAAGGAAAGATATTCCTGCTGTCAAATAAAAAAAAGAAAGAAAAAAAAAATGTAGCCTTTGTTGGCATATGAATATTGTAAATAATGTAGAATTGGCAAAAATGGAATTAATATTTGATACTGCTGCAATCCTTTCATATTCTCCAGTATCTCTGTATCTGATGACTGTTAAAACAAATATCTACAACTAATTGGTGCTTTATTAAATAATAGATATTACCAGCTGGACATGTGAAATCCCTAATGCTGTTTGCAAAATTCATGGGCCTCACCACTGTTCTGCAAAGTATTTAAACCTCCCCTATTAGAGAAGCGATTATAACAATGTCTAAATATAGTGCAGCAGTTCCATCTGTCCCCTGCTTTTCAAGATCACTGCAGATTAATGCACACTGAATCTTCAGTGCAATGTAACAGAGGCAATAAAAAACCTACCACAATAACAACATTCCACATTCCTTCCCTACTTTCGCTGAGCTTCTGCAGCGAAGTACATTTCTCCTGCCTAAATTGTATCTTGCCATCACCCTCCCCATCTTGTTTCCGAAGAACCGGAAGCTGAGCCAGGGCACCGGGGCCTGTAGAATTTGGAATGAGCTTTGCTGTGTTGTGATCTCAGAGTGGATGGGAGCACTCAGATGCACTTAGCTGAAGGCAACCCCCAGGGAGCACAGAGACATCATAAACAGGCTGAAAGTACCGAGGGTTGAAAGTCCATACTTCCTCCTTCATGTGCTCACAGGTACCAGCAGCAAAGTGCTATCTCAGCCAATCTCCAGCTGCAGCACTGAGGAACCCCCCACTCCTGTGTCTCCACTTACTATGGGTCAGGGCTGAGATCTTCCAAGCCGCCGCCACAGCATTGTAGCTTCCCGTAAGAAATTTCAGTTGTCAGTGTTAAATAGAGGGGGTTACCTCAGCTCTTTCAAACTTCCCTGCTCCTTCTGCAAGCATACGGTACAGGTATGAGGAGGTGTTCCATGGGGCTTGGTGATATCAGATTTGAGGAAAATAGCACAGGAATGAAAAAGATTTACCCACTTTGGAACACTTAGCCCCTTGCACATAGGCCCGGCAGGAACCATCCTTAAAACAACAACCTAAAGCAGACTTTCTTCATAAACATTGCATGCTTATTGCACGGAGTATTTAACGGCCACGATAGCTGCTAGGTCCGTTAGCCACGGAGATGCAGGGTATGCGTCTCTCATGTTGTGGCTGAGGAGACCTCGCCTCCAGGCTCACTCCAATCTCCTGGCGCACAGAAGGAGTGGCCTGGCACCCCCGGCGAGGACATCGCGTCTCCAGCAGCGGGGAGCCGATGTGCAGTGGCATGTGGGTCGGTTAAACCTCTTCCTGCAGGGGAACTTGTTTCATCCCCTGGATGCTGCTTGCAAACACTAGATTTAAAGCCAGGATTTGGTGCCCAATTCAATGCCTGTATAATTTATGCCATTCCCCTTGCATGCATAATGGATCCGTTTGATGCAGTGGTTGTCAAGAAGGTCTCCTTCTCAAGTAAGAAGCTGTGCGTGCGTGTGATTGAGTGAGTGAGTGAGTGAGTGCGGGCAGTGGAGACAGGAAATACAGGAGCCTCAGTATAATGGGAATTATAACACTATACTAAAGCAACAAATTTAAAATCAACTAAACTGTACTAGCAGATTTTCTTTAACCAATCTATCATTTAAATGGCTTACAAGGGTTTGGTACTTCCAAAAACTATGGGTAACCCTATAAAATACCCAGAAATAACCACAATGTGCAGTTTATGCACGTGAGGATTTTTTCCTAGTTGACATTAATCTATGATTTCGTTGAGAACACTTTTTGTGTATTCTTGGGACATGGGGTCGAGGGCACAGCTTCAATATCACAGACCTGCTAATGCTGGTGTTCAAGATGCTAGTGGTGAACTGAACTAATTAAATCACGACTGATGATTTCCCATCTTAAGTTTGATGGTGAGTCACATTTTTGATCTTTGGCTCTGGCCTGAGGTGGTGACTCAAGGGCTCACATATTTGGACCAGACACCATTGTCCCAGTTTAATTCAACACATGGGATTTGTGCCGCTTGGCGCATCGTGAAGAGAGTTGTGATGCGGGAAGACCAGACATATAGCAGGCAGAAAGCAGATGGCTGGAAAGTGCATGCACGCACGCACACACACACACACACACACACACACACACACACACTCATTATTATCTGCTCAGCAATGATGTGAATGAACTGCCTTCTGGGTAAATCAATTTACTTTAATTACTCTGGTGCTGGTAGCCCCATTTAATGCTTTGGTATATCAAAGTCTGTAGAAAGGTTTTATTTGTTTTTCTGGGTGGCTTCTATCAAAAATAAAATAAAAGCACAAAAGAGCTCATTGCTTCCATTTAAAGAATTCCCCCTAAAACCAAACGAAAGCTTCTTAAATTTTGAAGATATATGACAACAATTAACGTTGGTTACACAAGGAAATGCGCTACCACAAGGAAATGCACTTTCATCACTTTTTAAGAATGTTTGCAGTGAAAGAAAAATTTTTTGCATTAGTGAGACCGAGATTTAAGGGACACAAGCAAACACGAAGTGACGATGTATTTTTTAAAGCATGTGATTATTAGGTACAGAGAACATCAAGGAACTGATAAGTTAATGAAATAATTAAAAAAACAATGCATTATCAGTACTGTTGTGACAATGGCTTGCATGGGAACTGAAATTCGTCACGACAGTCGCCATGCATCTTGGGAAGTCAGAAACACTGACATCTAAAATCTGTTAAATCAGCATTGCCTTTTCATTTTGTCTTGACTGACGTTTTTATCAAAATCAACTTCTTTTTATAGATTTATCTATTACTGGATTTTTACAAAGGCAATTTTTATGACGTGCTCTACTCAGAAATAACATGACTTAAATTAGCAACCTTCTGGTTAACAGTGCAGAGTCAGAATGAGTTTTATTTACCATGTAAGTTAATCCTTACCAGGAATTTGGCTCAGCAGTGAAATATAACAAACAGCAGTCCTTAAACTGGCTTCCACTTTCACAACCCAATATAATTCCCAATGTTAATCACGGAGTGGATTGTAAAGTCAACCACAGAAAATTGTGACAGAACTGTTGGTTACAACCACTAAGGTGAGTTGGTAAGAGATAATCTTTCTAGTTAGCAAAATAATCATGGGTGGCCTTTCCACATCGCACGCTAAATATATTGGTTTCATGGCATAGAAATGGCTTTCTAAACATTGTTCATCATTATAGAGGTTTCTGTCTGTTGGCATAAAGTCATCTTTCTTTTTCTAATCCACTCACATCTCTCCAAAAGTCATTAGGAAATATTGAGACAACTTGGCAGCCTCACATTTACCGAAGAGAGATGATAAGAAATTGCTCTTATTGCAGATATTTCTTGCCAGTGCTTAGCTGAGTCCCCTTTGTAATCATGCCTGAGAAAAAAAGACCATTTTTAATGCTGACCTCATCTGTCAGTCACGAAAACAACATGTGCCTGCACCAGGCCAGGCTGTCACGGGAACGAGGAGAAAGAGCAGCTCGACTCCTTGGAAAAGCAAAGTGAAGGTTTACTTCTCGCAGGTTCACACTAGACAGAGGACAGCATTTTCACCAGGGAGATTTGGTGCTGGAAGGGATGTCGTCCATCTCCAAGGTTGTAGGTTTGATTCCTGTGAGTAGAATCTATATGTTTGCCTTGTGTTTCTGTGGGTGCTAAGATGTGCAATTCAGATTATACTGTCAACAGATTAACGTGCGTGTGTGAGAGACAGACATGTGAAGCATTACCAGTGCGTCCATGGTGTACCCTGCCTTCTTGTCTATTCTCCCTAGGGTAAGTTCCAGACATGCCATAATCCTGCATTGGACAAGAATTTACAGATCTTGCACATAGTTTTGAAAATTAATTAAAATACAACAAATAGATATTGCTCATCAGTTGCAAATGCATTACAGGGGTGTTGTGTGCCTCTGTGGTTGTGGCTGAACAGTTGCTGATTCAAATCCCACAACCGGTAAAAAGTGTCCATAATTACCCCTAGGCCCTTCAGCAAGACCCTTAACCCCCCCCCGACACACACACACAAAAAAAAGAAAAACTAGTCCAAGAATGCCCGATAAATAGTATATATAGTTAACCCCTGTGCTCTGACCACAAGGTTGCTCTTACCTGTATGTGTGTGTGTCTCACGGAGAGCAAGATGGAATACACAAAAAGACACATTCCAATGTACTGTGTGAAATGGTACAAATGGCAAATAAAGATTTCATTACGCATCTGGGCGACATCCTATCGCCCCTTATTATAAAAGATAAGCATCAAAGCATTACTTTGATTCTAAACTTAAGACACTTTGCCTAACAATACAATGAGCAGACTATGTTTGGCTGACCCCTCGCGCTGAAGTAGCGTTTCATTTTTAGAACATGGAGATTTGTTATCGGAGCTATTTTTAGAGACAGGTTCGAGACTCAAGAATGAGTCGAGACGCACAAGTGATCGGAATCCAGCTTGCTTTCGGCAAGCAGCACATGCCCATGCTGCATCCAGTAAATTAGTGGTATCAGTGGGGTAGCAACAACAACAACAACAACAACAGAATTTTAATAGAAAGTGATGAGAGAATATTTGTCAACATATATACGTAGCCCTCAAACCAAATTAAAAACTTGGTCTTGCAGTTGAACAATATCAAGATGGGCTGACACCGTTACCGTTAAGGTGATCATTAATTGCAGGGAGCTTCATTCGTCTTGCAGTCGTCGTAGGTCTACGGTACTTGCTGGAAGGGTTCCTCAACCGTTCAAGTTGGCATCGCGCGTGTTTTTAATACATGCATCTCTTTTGATCGCGTTAAAAGACGTCGACTTCAGGAAAGTCTACATTTTCACGCAACACTCAAGCTTTCCTGGGGTGTGAAGAACATTAGTGGGACATGTTCTATCAAGACGCGTTTCAGTGTAACATGGAGCAGTGCACCGCAAACTAAATTAATAGACTCTTGAAAATTAGGCTATTAATAAAACAACAATATTCAAATAGTCACCCGTGTCAAGCGTATGCTAATGTAAGTGGGAATTCAAAGTTATTGAGAAAGACACCTGTGAGGGGGAGACGAACCGAATGTCTCATAACATGAAACTTCAAAGGATTTACATATAAAATGCAGATTATGGCCATGAATAGTTTTGCATAATAATACTACAGTGACACTTATTTGACTAACAAATCACCTGGAGCCATTTTTCTACAATGACAGAGCGCGTTTTATAGCGTATGAAGCAACAAAAAGAGCGGCATTTTTTATTTTCGTTGTTCTCATTTGACTCATCCACATGCATTGTTTCCTAAACTTACCATATGATCTTTTTTTTTTTTTTTTTTAACCGTAGATATACGCGCTTCTGCATTCAAATAAGGCTTTAAAAGAAGTAGTCGTAACAAAAAGGCACTTTAAACAAAGTATCACTGGCCCAAGAGTGCAAAACACAATACAGAATTAGCCCATTTATATAATACCTGGGTAACCAACAGGTGTTTACTCAAGTCTGAAAAAATGTTTGATGCCTGGATGTGCATTTGCGGTGTATGCAAGCTGATTTCCTTTGTATAATTAAAGCGTACGAGCGGCGTATTTATTATGCATGTGAGGGTTAGTCTTGCGTACCTTTGAATGTGTGTGATTACGTAATCAATGCAGGGATGCATCAAGCGCTGATTGCTGATTGCAGCCTCTGTATAGAAACGGGCTGAGGAGGGCGACGCAGCGTCGATGTTAGAGGAGCGGCTTTGGCTGCTGGACACCGTGGATAGAAGCCGGGCAGAGCGCCAGGGGTGCACAGCAGCGTCATTACTGTACCCTCCTGAGTCCAGGCCAGTGTCACAGGCATTCTAGCAGCACGCTGGCCACTCCGGTCTGTTTTTCCTTTTAAAATCGTCTCAAACATGGCTTTGTCCCCACTTCTTTTTAAAAGGGGGGCGGACGGGGACAGTCCCACTGTGGGAGGCAGTGACAGCCACCTTACACTTACTGTGCAGTTAACAGCAACGCAGCCTGCGTAAAAGGCCAACGACTAAATATTTAATCAAAGTGACAATTTGGCATGGCTTTGCAGTGAGGGTGGCAACTAGTCCCAAGAAACATACTCTGCCAAAAAAAAAAAAATCAGGTTAAGAGAAGAACTAAAGCGTGTGCATTTCGAGCCGTGGCGCAAGAACAATTTGTGGACAGCCCTTCAAGGATTTCCCAGTTCAAAAATCAAATTCATGATTTTTACATTGTCATTTTGGATTGTATAAGTACTAAGGTCTTAAGGATTCAGTCGAAGAGTAAATCAGTTATTTCGTTTGTCCCATCTGAGACTTTCGACACATATCTGCACTACACGTCAATTTTTAAAAAGCCTGATAAAAGCAAATCGAAATGACTTATTTTTGCACCTTATTCTACTTTAAAGTGCTTGCAGTTTTGTATGGTTTTCACTTTCATGTATTTCCTCCTCGAAGTTTTCAGTTCCCATACTTTCACCCTAATAAAGCAGTTTTGAACTTCCAAAAATTTGTTGCTGCAGGAACACATTCGAGATGGTGGAAAGCTGCTATTTTATTTGCGGGAAACACATGCGACAGCGAGCATCGTATACCGACAACACGACCTGCCTTCAAGGCAACAGCGCCCTCTCTCTACAAAAAAAAAAAAAAAAAGTCGGTCAAGTAGTCACTGACAGTCAATCATTTCATTACTGTACTTAGGAGAAACGCTGCCTTGCATATCAGTTTTAAAGCAGCTGCTTGATTCAAATACAACCATGAAAGGTGGTGGTGGTCAATTTAGAATACACTGCCAAAAACCGTATATCCCAAACAAAACAATGGTCAGCAACAGATTTGATAAAGTGTACTGAACAATACACCCTTTACCCCATACTTGGACATGAAGTACACAAGTTATAAACTACATCCTTGTATATTTAGGTTAGATTACAAGAGCAGTGCTGTTTTAAAGGGGAGAAATTAAGCAAGCTCATCTCCAAACAGCTGAAAGGTAATGAAGACTCATTGTGCATCAGTTTCATGTTTTTATTGGAGACAATGGCTGCAGACATTGTAAGCAAAGCAAGATGGCAGTTAATTCACAAAAAAAAAAAAAAAAAAAAAAATCTTATCAGTATTTCCAGCAAGCACTGTCCATCAGTTAAACTTAGGTATACAAAATTTCAACCAAACATATCGGAATTGGCCTGCGGCAGGGAGAGGAGTCACACATCTGCGAAGAGGCGGAGAAACGAATAATCAGAAAGGTCCAGCCGGACTAAGCCGTGTGTGTTAGCATCACAGCCACAGCTCCAGGTGTTTCAAGAGGGAGGTGCACTTTCAGAGATGGTTCGAGAGGGTGGGCCGGTGTCTAAGCGGAAGACGACATGTCCCGAGCAGCACTTTTGGCAACAGGACTCACGTGGGGTGTACTGGGGGGGCACTTCCTGCCCTTCCAAGCTTCTAATTAACATCATGCAGGTTTGGAATGGGGGGGGGGGGTGTCTCATGAGTGAAGAATATTCATGGAGTGGCCCAGTTATTGTGAGGAGATTCATGTCACCCACAGTACCCTACTGCGAGATATTCGAGCACAGCCAAAATTCCCACTCAATACCCCATTACCCCAGTTCGAACTAATGGATGGTGGGAAAGCATATTACCTCATAGGAATGGAACACGTGAGAACTGAAGTTTGCCAAACAATACAAATCCAGAGTTACTTACAGTTGAGTATTACTGCTGTATCCTATTAAACAGGACCAAAATGCTGTATTACTGGCAACGGAACCTCTTACACCAGTCAAGAGCAATAGTCTGTTCCATGCCCTTTCCATTTACAGAACTTATTTCAATGGGGCATCACTTCTGTCCTAAAATCAAACACTCCCATCCAAAATCCAACAGGAAAAAGAATGATGCAAATCCAACTGACGTGGTAAAAATATTCTTAAGTATTTTATTGAAAACAAGGTAAGCATAATTAAAGATGAGTTGATTAGTGTATGAACCTGTTCTCTCGGTGGATCAGACAATTGTAACCATACTCAGAACAAATGATGCCTACCCAAATTTCAGCTTGAGCTATCCATATTTGGGAGGCAGTATGACAGATACTGGAGGGAATTCCCCTTCAAAATAAAATCACTGCAGAAACTGACTTGGAACCAGGTTGCTCTAACTGTCAAACTGACTTCCTCATCACACTGGTAACAGAAGGAATGACCAATAGATTAACAGAAACAAAAGTGCTTTCCTGGATGGGGGGGGGGAGACTTGGACAGCATGTGAATTAATGGTGCCTGCACAGCATTAAACAAAATATATGCATACAAACTACGTGCGCTGTACGTTCTATAGAATGCGAACAAGGAAAACTGCGTCTGATGCTCCCCTAGAACTACACCCAATGTGCGGTAACACCGGTATTACAATAAACATGATTGGTTCAAACTGACAGAACCCATCCGATATACTCACACAAATCTCAAAAAGGTTGGGAACAGAAAACGTGACAGTTTGATCACCCCAGATAGGAGTCCCATTTGCAACTTCATTCTGGTATTTTCAACCTCCCTAGCCCATAAAGGGAACATATTTGAGAAAACTGCCAAATGAAGGGGGGCACACATTTGGGACCCCCCCCCAATAGAAATACATTCAAACTCTTCCTTTCTCCCATCCTCTATATAAGGACTGCCTGCATTGAATTACTAATCTGTCAGGTTGACTTCTGAACCTCAACACAAAGTTTTAAGCCGTGTGCTCTGGACACGACTGTTGGTCAAAATCAGAAGTGACAGCCCTTCAGCAACACACAATCAGCACTGCTCAATTAACACCATTAAATACTACTAAATCTTCAGCAACCACCTCTGCAAAGTATGGTATCAGATCTCCGGCTGAATACCCTCATTCGCCTTTGACCCGAGGAATTTAAAACTATAATGTGCATCTAAAAAATAAATAGTGAAGTTTTATAAACCAAACATTATTTACCATATGGTTAAAACATGGTGAAGATATGGAAAGAGAGGATCAATGGAAAGTTAAGGATCTTTGAGGCTTTCTGCCAAACCCTAAGAGACAAAGAATGAGTACCAAATGCTCACCCATGAAGAAAAGTCATTTCCAGCAATCTGACTGATGTTAGCACCCTCCAATAACTAAAAGAAAAAGTGAAACCAGAGTAATGCACAGCAATGTCTCTCATAGCACAGTAAAGCTTAACATGGCACAAAAGTAAAGGAGTTATGTCATTTTTAGCATAGGCATCCCGTGAGGATTACTGATATACACAGGGACGATTGCATATTGCATTTTCAAACACACACACACAAAATTTCAGGTGTTAGAACGGACCATGGCCAACTGCTGCCGCTGTGTTAATACGAGACAAGACAGATCTGAGAATGAGACTCTTCAGTATTTTTACAATCTCAGGTCACCCAGCTACCCCAGGACGACCTTTTATCCAACTCCCTCCTTTAAAACATGCACACAGATGCATGATATCAAAGCCCACCTCCCAGACCAGAGTAAAGCCAGAAGTATTGTGAGGCTCACCAACATGACACATTAGCTTTGTAGGTTTTAACATTGCCACCTAAAAAAGGGAGACGTACTCCTTTGCTAATGCATATCACAATCTGATGCTTCAAATTCATAAGTGCTTTTATTATGATTTTGGGGATAAAGTGAAGGATCAGATCAAGAAATTTTAAAATTCACAGTATTTCAGCTGCTATACTATACATGTTTTCTCAATTCCTCAAACTGATTTCACAGGAACACATCTAGCAGAATGCACATTTGGCTGATTACGTCTACTGCTCCATGCGCTACAACAGCGTGCATGGTATGGGAGCCCATTAAAGGCCGTCCCATTTCACTGAAACCATCCCCTCAGACCAGGCTGTCGCAAAGTGGTGCGCTTCACATCGACAGCTCCATTTTGAAGCTGCAGAAAAAAGCCTCCCAATTAGATTCTCTTTACAAATACATGAATGACAAGTTGTGTAGTCACACTTGACCCAGATGTGTGTCTGGCATTGTGCAAGCTGCTTCATTCCCATCTGTGTCCGGGGGTGGGGGGGTGGGGCACCTCTCCGCATGCTAACTAACGAGGCACACAACATAAGCAACAGCCGGCCAAAACCACCGCCGACTTACTACTGTCGTGCTGTGCAAAACTAAGCAGTTCAACAAATTTCAGTTGAAAAAAAAAAAGTTCAAAAAAAAAAGGGAAACCATTTCTGAACAGGGGATTAGGAGGCAGATCTACTATTAGCGATGCGTACATAGCAAAAGCAACGACGTAAACACTTGAGGACATGCAGAGCTGGGTGAAGACCATCACCTTTACCAAAGCAGCCAGAGCCATCTGCAGCCCACACACTGACAAGGTGCCACTTGGCTTTCCGGGCAATTTGGAGTGCACCACCACTAACAGCAGTGTACTGAACAAAAGGCAAACTCTTCGGGGACCAAGAGCGATGACACAGCACACGAAGTTCTACTTACTCAAACAGGTTCAACAAACGAACACCTGTAACTGTGGATTTTGAGCAACAGCCCCTGTGCACACGCAGAAGCCAGTTTGATCTGCCAGACTGGCTGAGGGAGCCACAGCAATACCCACAGGTCTCGACAAGCTCACGAAGTCAAAATGAACACACTAAACGCTAGCTTTAACAATGCCTCATTTTGGGGTCTGCCTCCTCTTCTGGTTCTGAGACCTGGAAGGCAAACTACCCTCTGACGTGACATGCACCGGGGGACGTGGAACAGCTGTCTGTCACCTCCCTGGCCCAGGTCACACCGCAGCAAAAAGGGATCAGCCTGTATGCCACTGGCAATGGTGCAAATCACCAGGCTCCAAGAAAAAAAGAAAAAGGTACCTGAATTCACACCAAGATGTCGCACATCCTAGAAAAAGAAATGTGAAAATGGTCGACACAGACAAGCGCAAAGTCTGAGAAACACGGTACAAGGACACAGACAAACGTACATTTAGTTGTTTGCTAACCACGTCACAAGAAATGGACATTGTGCAGGTACATATGATCAAAATAAAAATGAAAGTAACGTCCCCAGTAGCAATTTGGTATTCAACAAACGTAGATTCAAATCAGTTGGGAGGGGGGCAAAAATCACAAAGGTAAGCAGATAACCAGCTTTTAAGTGATTTTTGGCAATAACTGCTTGTGTTGGTATACTCTGAAACAATGGCTTCACTAAATCTACCTGAGTGTCTTTTTTTGTATTTTGATTTTATTTAGAAAAACAAAACAGCCAAAAGCCATTCATAGCCAGGGTTAGTATTTGTCTATTTACTGTCATAATATAGATCTATTTCTAAAAGAAGAAATTAGTTTACATAAAGTGCTAATTTTGTTATAATCAAATAAGTTACGGGGCAGGGGAAGCAGTAGGCAAAAGTTTCAAATTGTAAGTCCTATTTAGACAAAATAAAAAGTGAGATTGAGAAGATGCTGCTCCTTGTTGAGAGACAAGTCAAAAGCACACTGGGAAAAACAAACCGACCGTTAAGATGTCAGGAATACAAGTGAGACAGGTCAGCACACCGTTATCAGACTAGCCCACACGGAAATGCCAAGACACTTGTCACACGAGTTAACGCTTCTCTCCAGGTAACTTCTTCACCAGTCACTTCTATAACCATGTGCAAAAATAAAATCATGTGTAGGGAAATTATGCAAGCAATTATAACGACTGAAAGCAAGAAAAAGGCAGCATTACTTTCCAGGAAGCCAATTTTAACATGGAGACCGCACTCGTTTGTGCAACTGGATGCTAATTTCATTTAAATACATGGTAGTACATTTAATTTGCTTCTAGGTGTTCCCATCTCGTATATGCCCCGACACGATTTAAAAAAAAATTTAAAAACAACCTCTGTGCCTGGACAAATCACCGTCATTTAGGCCAACTGTAGCAAAACAGCCCGAAATAATTTTTACAGACTCAGATTCTCCCATCTTAAGTTAAATACTGATTTATGTATGGGGTGAGGTTTACAATCAACAAAAACAGGGGAGGATCCGAACAAATGCGTAATACCGTTAAGGACTGCCGCTACTTAAAAAGCCCAGAAGAGGAGCAGTCAACTCTCTGCGGCATTACTTGTTCCGTCATGGACTGGCTGCTCTCCGTCTGCTCAATGGGATTTTGTTTCTGTATTTAGTCTGTCGTCCAACAGCAAAAATAAAACAAAACAAACGTCACCAAGCAAGAAGGTCCAGCCGAAAGTCAATACCGTATGGCGTGATCTCCTTTCCAAAATAAAGTTAAGACAATTGTTTCCCCAAGGCCTGACATCCTTCCACACATTCTGCTTTTGCTTTACCTGCAGAAAGACAGGAAGACCAGTACCTCCTGTCACTTTATCCATTTTTTTTTTCCAAGGCAACCTCTCAAAATGTCACCCCCCCACACTTGTGAATTTGTTACACACACACACAAAAAAAAAAAATTAAAAAAATGCACAAACGTGCCTGTAACAATCAACTTTGATTCATAATGAAATGAAGAGCGAAATCTGATTATGACTCCCGCCCCAACAGAAGGACTCAAAGTGGGAATGGTGTCCCCATTCACCCCCCCCACCCCACCCCACAGTGCCGTGAACCCAGTGTCTATCACAGCATA
This sequence comes from Gymnarchus niloticus, assembly GCA_009936485.2. Lineage (NCBI taxonomy): Eukaryota > Metazoa > Chordata > Actinopteri > Osteoglossiformes > Gymnarchidae > Gymnarchus > Gymnarchus niloticus. The sequence goes on from JAACJT020000081.1 coordinate 1,672,000, forward strand.
AGGTGTTGTGTGTGTCCATAGCCTTGGCCCAGGCATCCCAGAAGTCCTACAAAGATTTCAAACCAGGGTACTGCAGTCTGTACCAGAAGATGCGAGAAACCCTTTGCATGGGGTGGGGGGAGGGGTACGAGCAGCCATACCACATTGAACAAGTCCACACCACAGCAGCTTCACTTCTCCAGCCAGGCTGGAGCCATCTCCACATCCTGGATCTGTCTGCTGTTTTGCCTCTTCCTTTCCTTGCTCTCTCGAATTATGACCGCTGTCTTTATTACAGGATACTTCCCCAGTTCCTCTGAGTGACGACTGTGATTAGTTTTGAATCTACCAAGTTTGACAAAGCAGCTGAGGGCAGCCCACAAGCCTTGTTTCAGGGTATTGTTCAGGTGAAGAGCATGTTAGTGTGCTGACCTCACTGATTGGGTCCATCTTGGCTCTTGTCATAAAGAACAACTCTTTTTGGATCTGTGGAGAAAAAGGGAATGAGTCACTTAATTTGGAAGGCAACCAATGCATATTCAAGAAGGTTCGTGCTCAAGTTCAAGTCTAAAACTAACAAAAACTTACTATGGTAGTTAAGTGTGCGTGGAAAAGAAACTGAAGTCAAGGATAAGAATCCATTTTCTGGACTAACTACACAGCAGCAGGTCTGGCCTTGTAATTAACATACCAGTTTAATAAGGAACTTCACAATAAGTATAATGCATGAACGGAACAACACTGGCGAAAACCCACTGCTCCAAAGAGCTGGTAAAAAGCCTGAGACTGAAAAATATCTTTATATTCATACTGGAAACAAGATAATATTTACAGGGTTCAAACAACGCTTCCACAATTACAACGATTAAGTGCTTGCTTACCTTGTTTTTGCAAATTTAAAATATATTCCATTTCTGTAAAAGAAAAAAAAAAAACAACTGTCATCTGGAACAGAACGTAAACATTTCAATCACGGTTGCAAGTAGTTTTCTTCTTTGTTTTATTTCGTGTTCATTTAAATTGTATAATGCCATTAAAAGTTCACACAAAATGCTAATGAAAATTCCAGACGCTGGTATTTTACTAATGCTCAAGTAAATTTTGGTGAAAATGTAGTACTGTCATTACATCCATACTCCCTCCTACAAATATCCAATTTTGCCAGGTACTGCAACATTTAACACTGCACATATCATTATCTTCAATGCTAGATACTACGCACATATAAAATTGTGCCTGTAATTCACTGTCCAGGACATGCTGCTACAGCAGGTCATAATGACCACTGATGGGTAAAGCTGTGTTTCCACCACAACACCTAATACAATACAATAATGATTTCTATCAAAACAGGACCCAAGTCAAAGGAGCAGAAAGGACATGTCATGGACATTTACCTCGTGCCAATAAGGCACGGCCTTTAAATGAGCCCAGTCAGATGTGCTTCAAGGCCTACAAGACTGGTTCGTTAGGGACTGTTACCTTTAGTGTGATAAGTTACAGCGGCTTGGAGATCGAAGGAGCCCCAGCTACATCTCCTGTCGAAGCCCTTAGAGTGACCTGGCTCTCCAGGAGGCCCCGTCCCAGGGCTGGCCAAGCGTGCCTGTGGGGCCTCGTCTTTCAACGAAGGAAACACTATTGCACCTATATTGTCCGCTTTGCCTTCCTGCGCTTCCAGTTCAAGAGGCTGTGTTTGCGTCCAGCCCTCGCAGGCTACTCCCACAGGGGAGCACGTTTTTAAAACGCTAAGGGTTTGGGGGCTAGTCCGCACATCTGGGTCATAAGCCTTTGGCATAGGTGGGTTCTCCAGTCCCTGCAGAGGGGTGGGGGAGGCCCGAGTGCCAGGGACCGTGGTGCAGTCTCCCTGGAAAGACACGTCTATGGCCCGGTTCTTCACAGCCTGCTGCCCTACAGTCCCATCGGGACCAGCGCTAGGCTCATTGATGAAGGACAGCCCCCACTGGTTCTGGAAGATGTCCCCCAGGGCTTTCTGATTGCTCGGCACCGAAGGGGGGTCCACTTGACGGCCGCTGGGAAGTGGGGGTTGCATATTAGGAGGGCCTAGGGGGTAAACGAAAAGGCTGGGCTTCCTGTGCTCACCCGCTGTTGTACTACCACTGCTTTCGGAAGATGATGCTACATTCTCACCCGCTGGGAGAAAAGATGCCAGCGATACAGTACTAGCAGCAGCAGCGAAAAGAGTTCCAGCTGAGGAGCAATCATTCCCTTGCCCAGAGACAGGGCCATTGGTAAAGCTGGCCGAGGTTATGGTCTTCATTGCAGACATAGGGACCTGTGGGGGTCTGCCAGGCACTGGGGGAAGCGGGGCGTCTGAGCCCACCTGGGATGTTTTGTTAAGGTTTTCCTTGACTTTACTTGCATAACTGATCTTGGGCACAATCTTAGCACTACTGTTATCCACGGGAAACACAGGTGGCGGTTTGAATAGGGTCCAACAGTCCTCCTTGGCAGTCACCGAGGCGGTGAGTTTGGCCTTACCAGACCTATCCTCGTGCCGTTTACTGGAGGAGCCGATGGCTTTGCCATCAGAGTTTTTGCGCTGCAGCTCCCCTGCTGAAGAAGCACCCGTCACCAAACCGGACACTGGCCTGGCACGTGTTAAGGCTGGGGCCTCAGCTTTTATGGTGCTGCGGGCCGCGTCAGCTTGCGAGCTGGCTTGCTTCTCAGCTGGCTCAAGGCGGGCAGGCTCTGCTTCCTGCTTAGGGGATGGGGTGCTGCCCTGCTGCATGGCGTGAGGCGGAGTCACATCCTCAGTGCCCTTGATGCTGCCACGTTGTGGTTTGCGCTTCTTCGGGGTTCCGCAGCCACTCTCAGAACCACTGCCATCGGTGTCAGCCGCTTGCTTGCGAGAATAACCGTTAGTGATGAGGCTAGTCAGACCCACAACACCATTCAGGAGTGTCACAAGCTCCTTCTTGCCTTCATGAGTTTTGAAATCCAAAGGCTTCTCATTCTTGCTGTCCATACTGATTTTATTACTACAACTGTTTTTGCATCCCTCTATTGGGAGAGCGGTAAAAAACTTCCCAGCATGCTTCAGTCTTAAGTTTGTATCTAGCTGTGCATAACCATGCCCATTAAGAGGGTAAGCAATGCTAACTGACTCAAACGCAGAAAGGATCTTCTTTCTCTCTATGTTACCGTTTATTTTTCCATTGCCTGAAAACAGAAAAAAAAGGGGTAAAAAGTCAGAACTCTGAAGATTTCCTCCACCCACTTTATGACATCAAGTTCAATCAGATTACAGGCTCCAGCATGGCTCATAATCTCCAAATGCAGAGACTTGGTGAGACTGTCATGAGGCCGCTGGCCCGCCACAGCTCAGGCTGTTTAGGCTGACTGCGTCAAGTGGAGCCCATCCAGGGTCAGCTGAACTGCCCACATACCTGAATTATCACCCCACTATGAAAATCCAACAACTTTAACCATCGGATTAATTACAGGAAAGTTACAATGGGCAACCTGAATGACTGCAATTGGACTTGGTGTCTATTTTCTGTTTTTTTTAATACAATTGAAACTTTCATATTTGGGAAAAGCCCCTGCAAAGTCATTACAGGAGTCACTCGGAACTAGATACTTCTTATGATTACCTTTAAATGGTTACGGTACCATTAGAAGCATTTTATGATAGTCATTAGTCCATCATGCCAAAAAGCAGATCCACATGAAACTTTTTCATATAGTCACTGGAGAAGAATAATACAGCCGTAACTAGAGTTTTTATTTTACCCAAAGCAACTACTCTTTGTGCAATCTACCGCATTTATGGCTGTATAGAGCACACTACATAGTATCTGGCGTGACGAGCTTTTTGTACTTTAAGACTGAAGAAATGGAACAAAGAAAACTAATATAAAGTGAAAACAAATTTAATTCAAGACGACATGTAGGTTTTACCCAAGGGGACATAATGCCATGTTAAAGAGAAGACAATCACTGCCAAATTAGAGCAGGAGTACACAGCTCCACTAGTGAACTGCTAATCTAGCAAGATCTGAATACCTTCTGACATGTCGATAATTATAATAAAAAAAAAAAAAAAAACAAGGCAACTAAGATGCCCAAGACATTTCATAGAACGGGTCCGATCGTAGAACTGCCAGTAACCCCAAAAGACGCACAGCCTTAAAAATAGAAGCACGCAGTAGACTTACTATTCAAAACAGCGAGGTCCGCCACGCTAGCAAAACCTGCGTGGTCTTTCCTTGCCTTAAAAAAAAAAAAAACACCCACACCGGCCTAACACTTCAGTCTAACCGGACCTCCAGCACCGCTGTGCTTCTCAACCTTGGACATTTTGAAGCACTTGTTAAACAAGACTTTAGACGATCCGCTGGCAGGTCTCCCTCGCGACCTATTTTTACCCCGCCGTGCACGAGGCGCTTCGTTCATTCATGTCGACGCTTCGCGAAGGAGCCACCGATCGGAGCCCTGCGGCGGCTTCTGTCGGCCTCGTACGAGGGAGACACGCAATATCCGTACTTCGACTCGAACTTAAAAACGTCCAAAGTGCAAGAGCAGCACATTCTTCAGTCCAACAGGAGCCCGGCCGAGACAGCCCGTTCGCTTATATTTATCTAGATGGTTAGTTGCTCCATCCAGGGTAGCTGTATTTTTTTTTTTTTGGTTACTCTTCCCATTTCGTGTTCCAGTAACACTTCCACGCTATTAACGCCTTGATCCAATTTCATACACCCAGTTTAACAGCAGAAGCCCTTACAGCCAGCTGGATTGCTAACGCTAGCAATCCATGACCAGTAATAGGGAGTGGTGTTGGGGATCGGCACTGGACATAGTTTATTCCAGTAAACGACCAAAAAAAAAATCATTCCTGTATAACGAATAATTACCTATCACCGGAGATACCAACTCCGTGGCACGATTTTAGGCGGCTAGTTTTTCTAAGTAGGTCACCGGATGAAGACACAAGGCAGACCGTGTTTAACACGAAGTGAGCCGGCAAACTCGGTCGTCAGCTGTCACCACTCCTAAAATACAACGTAACGAAACGTTTCCAGGGGATGAGAAACACTTTTAGGTAGATACTCCAAAAATGTCGGTGTGACGGGCCTGTCCGGCAGGCTGGAATAACGGTACCGTTCGACAGGCTAACGAACTCGGTGGGTCATCGTCAACGGAGCGTTTAACCGCAACTCGGCCGCCAATTCCCACTAACATTCGTTTGAAATGCGGGTGATTTATTTACATTACGGATCATTTATTAATTTGGGTCGCGTTTTATAAAGCGGAACCCTCGAAGAGTCGGACACCGACGGCTAGCTACGTTAGCCAGCCGGGAGCAACAGGCCCGTCGAGCGAACGGTCACGCGGCCGGCCCCCCCCCCGGTTTAATTTATACACTGCTCTGGTTAAACGGGATCCTGCGATCGCCAAACCACCCTGGAGATTAAAACTATGTTAAAAAAAAAAAAAAAGCCAAGTTGGGAATATTTTTTACTTCCATCATGGCGGACAGGAAATGGCAATTAACGCGAACCGAAAAGCAGGAACATTCCAGCGGAGCCGGCTTGTGTTGCTGGGCAGGCAAGGCGTGCGAGAAGCCGCTCTTTATTTGACGAAATACGTTTAATTCCGCGCTTTTCCGCAACCCGAACAGAGGCCGACTAGCGACCCCGCCGACACGAGAGACCGCGAGACGCTGATCGTTAACCTCCCAGAGACGTTAGGAATGGGTCGGAACCGGTTACACAAGGTCAATGGCCGCTCGCAGCCAGGGATATCTGCACGACTAGTTCGGCCACTCCGTGTGCAGACATCGGAAACTCCCAGGCGAACAGTTCAATCTGCGGCGTGCGTTGAAGAAGGCGTGAGGAGCCGCATATAAAAACAGCCGACCTGTTTTCTTCGTCGCCGTTTCCTGGTACTGGCCGTGGCTTTGATCATGTTTCAGCGGCTTCTTCGAGCGACTCGGGCTCCTCGCTTCTCCATGGCGGCGGCGGCGCTGCTGCTGCTGTTGTTTCTGCTGCTGTTGTTTCTGCTGCTTCTCCTCCTCCTGTGCCAGTTCGCTGGGCCGCTCCTCCATTGAAGTGCACACAGCGAAGAGTCTCTCCGGGCTCCAACCAGTGTGCTCGCCGAGCGAGGAGTGTGGAGGAAAAAACTACACTGCCCAATCACCGGCAGCCATTCCAGCGAAGCCACGGCGACCCCATCGCTCGGCCGCCGCCTTCAAAGCAGAAGCCGAGTAACGACGTCAGCAGTCTGCTGCTGGAGGAGCTCATTTTCTTCGCTCGAGTCTAAAATCCGAATTCATAGCGACTGTTATGCAGTTCACCATCAAACTTAAATCAGGGATTAAAACATAGCTATACAGAAGAGAGAGGGAGAGCAATGCTGAGATTTAGAGTACTTTAGTCGTGTTGTGCAGTTTTGTATAGTCAGGGTTTGTAAGCTAAGAAGGGATGTCAGCTTTACCTAGTTAGTTCGACTTAGATGTTGTATTAATGCTACATCAGATCTCGTGGCATCACTTTACACATCTCTTCCCCCAAGAAAGTATTTTTCCACTCATGCTGGCAACTGTGCCGCAGTGACTCATAATCTTGTGATACTCTTTGTACGTAATATCACCTGCTATTACTTCACGAAAGATTTAGCGGGATTCGGAAAGAAAATGCAACCTTCTGAAGGTCATTAAAAGATCGGGATAAATATATTTGGTCTTCCGTAGTCTTGTTCACGGAAGAAACAACAGAAAAAGAGAGAAATGAGCAGCAGTCCGTGGCTCACTGTAAGATTCAGCTGATACAAAATGATTGTAGACTCAGTAAATGTCTACGGTCAGAACTTTTACCATAAAGCAAATGGTTAGTTAACCAAAAAAAAAAAAAGTTACAAATCTTGTTTGGTTTTATGTACAGGTATGCATTTTGGGCGATCAGTACGATTATTTTCCTGCATTTGTATATGCCGTCTACGATTGATAAAATAAAGACTAATGGATGAGGTGTCGGTGTTGTCGAGAGCGGTTCTCCTATGCCGGTAATAATCTGCATTCGGAATACGATCAACGTTGAGGCGAACAGTACTGGAACGTTCGTGATCAACACCACGCCCAGGCGGTCCAAACGCGTGCGTTTCGAGAAGAAATTGACTCTTAAAGCAGACCATTATATCATACACTTGCCGACTTCGTTTACAGAAATATAGATTTAGGGTAAACCTCGTGGAAGCACTTGAGCGCAGTTACAAGAATTTTAGAGGCGACGGGGAGTCTCTGAAACACTCAAATAGAAACAATATTTCAACGATAAATTAAATTCCTTCGTCTGTTCTTTTATTTTTGTTGCGCTCCAACTTGGGATAGGTGAATTTCATTTTATTTTCCTGTTCATGTAAAGCTGTCCTCAGATGATTCGTAATTACATGACAAAGTTCAAAGGATTTTAAATCTACGAAGAGGAGTATAACAGTTTTAACAGTAAAGCGGATAAGTCTACACCGATATATAAGGTATTGACTTGCAAAACAAGGCTTGCAAAGAGACGGATAGTAGTGGACTTTGCTTCACCATCCATGTGCTTAGTTAGCTTGTTTGAAACTTTCACAACGCAGAAAAGGTAAATCATCTACGAAGTAATTTTCTTAATTGATTTTTTTTTTTCGTTTACGTAGTAATTAGTGTGTTCTTTCCCAGTACTGCATCTTTAATCTTTAATTAACATTTGATCTTCCTTAATCGAGGAAGCCATAGCATTGGCTGATCATAGATATTGGAGACATTTACTAAAAACTACTTAACATTGCAATAACATAAACGCTGCCAATGACTGGTAGCTTTAATTTAATATAACAACGAGCCACTATTACAGTTCGACCAATTCAAGTATTAGCCGCAATCCTTTTAACTATGACATTTTTGATGTAATATGAAGAAAGAAAATATGTTGGACTGCTCATTGTCAGGTTTGATAAGTTCTGTTGTTAGCATACAAAAACAATTGAAGTATGTCATTTCGATACCGTAACTGATATTAATATTAAGATTGTTAAAATGACTCTTCATTATTCATTTCACATTCTGGGTCTGGAATGGTCCCTTGTGTGCAGTAACGCGTAACATAGCTGTATTTGAAGAATGAAGGAAACGTTACAACTTCTACATGACTTTACATATTATACGTCACGTTGAAGGTCTTTTCTTTTGTATCTAAAAAAATACCAGTTGAATAAACGGGGAAATGTTTCGTTTATAGACACGGCCTAGAAAATTCTGCTTGTTTTCGATGCGTATCAAGTGATTTCCGCCCCCTTGTGGTAATTTCACAAAGTTCATCTGAGGGGAAAAAAAATCTTGTAAAAATCTACACCGTGTATGATTTGTGACAAAGAAACGAAAATCATTCAGTCTGTCTCATATCTTGAACGTTAATCTTCACGTTAATAATTCACGCAGTTATTTTTGTCTTTTAATTTTGCTGCAATAAATAAAAACAAAAGTATGGTTTGTATTTCAAGAAATTTGCGCGCATTTGTAGAAGGAATAAGGACATTCACCGACCCGTCTTCCCTAACCGCTCTTTCAGTACAGGATGACAGTGAACACTGGGTCCAGGAATCAGACAATCAACCCTGGAGGTCTCAGACTAATATGCTACCCAATAAATCACCGTACACCATCCCCAAACCGCCGAACACACTGCCGTGGCATCGCTACGTATAGAAACGTGAACGCGTATATTGTAATAGCTCAAAAATAACGCGTAATCTAGGAATCAACCACTAGAGGTCTCCCCAGATTTACCAGACATATCATATGGCAACGTCAATTCCTACCAGCTATAAATAGGCCTACGTGTACTGGTAAGGCAGTAGGAGGTAAGTTGTTCTATGCTCTGTTAACGATTCTTGAAACATCTTCTGATGCTTTACTGGGACACATCATCAGTCGACCCATGTTTTGGGTGTTTCAAACGTCATACACCCTCTCTGAGGTGACCGGACCGTGAGTGATCAGGTCCCAGCTTATGCACTAGCAGCAATCCACGAATATGCTCTCTTCATCCAGCGCTATCATGATACCTTCTCAGCGCCCTCCACGATAGTGCCAATAGCTCGTCTCATCCTTGCTTCTGTAATGCTGAGTGCGGCGAAGGCTTTTCAGAGAGATTGTAAAGTTTGGAAGTTACTTTGTATTCAGTATAAAAGCAGGATATATTTGGATAATTAGGATAAACAAGCCCTAGTTCATAAACTGTCTAAATGAAATTCCCCAGTTGTTCTGACCTACAAATTTATTTGCACTTTGCATCAAATGCTGTTAAAATGATTACACTTCAGTTGGGAGAAAAGACGAGGACTAAAAAAACTCTTTGCTATCTATAAAGTCCACTTATAGAATAAATGCCTTAACTATTCTTGTGGCTCTTGTCGAGGTTGAACTGCTGGAGCTGTTAAAGCTGCAGACATGATTGGATCACACTTCCCTTTTGACCAGCAACAGGGCCCTTGAAGTACAGTTAGTTGTCAGCGGATTCAGCAACAGCCATATAAATGACTGGTGGAATCACTGCGTACACTCCAAATGTTTTCTGTGTTCTCGGTTTAAAGCACGTTACGGAGCAATTTTACAGTTGCACTATACCTCCAGAAACAGAACCCTGTGGTTTTCAGCCTAATACTGTACAGGCCTGTTTATAGCAGCCATTTATGTTTTCTGTTGATTGATTACCATACTGTCCTGCACCTGTACTCTGCCTTGTGTTGCTTTGAGAGAAACAGATTGTTTCTCACCAGACTCTGTATGGGAAATGTACCCTTCAGACTCCTAACCTTGACCACTGTGTAAGCACATACTTATGGTCCAGTAATGACTACTGTGTGTAATTATGGTCTCTGAGAAGATGGAATGTGACTTCAAAGCGACATTCAGCTCTTTGGAGGAAGAAGTGAAGAATGATTAAGAAAAAAAAAAAAAAATAGATTTTGCATTGTCCAAAAGGCCTTTCGTAGATGTGGTGGAACGGTACCTGGTCTCATCACATTGAGAATGTGAAAGGAATACAAGGTTTTCTTCTGTGCTTGGAATGCACCTGCTAGAAAAGTGTACGTCGCATTGTATTTTAAGTTACTGATTTCTGTGTAGATTAGGACAAGATCCTTAAAAATTTACATTGGGTTGTGCCTTAGAAACGTTCACTTAAACGGGGTCTTTTGATGTCGCCTTGCCACGCAAATTCATGTTCAAAGTCGGAGGTACTTTGAAAAAGTTTCAAGGGAACCCTACAGATAGGCGGGGTCACTGGACTCACGGTCGCATTCCTGGACCGCTCGTGGGATTGACTACAGGACCTGTCTTAGCATCTCAGGTTTGACAGACAGAGGCATTTGCTGCAGTGCAGTGTCAGCCCGATGCATAAATCAATGACCCGGGGGTCCAGTAATATTTTCCCTGAGTTAAAAGACATGCGTTTTAATTGTACACCGCCAGTCAGAGGTAATGTTAGACCCGGTAAATAGTAATGTGAGGAGACAGAGTTAGCCTTCAGCGGGGCGATTGGCTTGGAACAGCCTGCAGGAAGGCAGTGATTCCATTCTCCCAACACGTAGTAAAATGTCATGCTTCTAGTAACCTTATTTCATTAAACAGGAACGGTATTCGTATCATTGAAGGCGAAAACTGGATATATAGAAGAACCATTTTCAGTCTAAGGGAATTCTTCGTTTCGATTTTTTTCATTAAAAAGGTGCTAAAAATAATGCCAAAGTAAGTAATATGTATATTCACCACAATATTTCTTCCAACCCCAACTTAAAATAGCATAAAGACAGAAACAAGAAAACAGCTTCGATTTTCAAGAGCCTTAATTAAGACAATCCCAAAGCCGAAGCCGTCTTCGTTCGTCATCCGACCAATGATTAAGAGACATTATTTTGATGTGCACCCTTAATGTTAAACTTTTAGTGCTGAGCTACTAAAGCCCCTCGGCGAATGGTGTGGCTCCAGTTTTACGTACTTCATACTAAAAGAAATGTTACAGAAGACAAATGCATGTAATTGCAGGTGATTCGGGGCAGAATGATTTACGGTGCTGTGCTTCAACATCTACCCAGCACGGCCGTAAGGTTGTAACATTAAAAGAGAAAAGAATTGCTTTCAGTTCCTTTAAATTAAAAAGACGTGAAAAGTGTACCACGGCCCTTTTTGGAAGTGCTGTATTTTTAAAACACAACGTCTTGTCCTTTTTCATCATTGATTTTTGATGATCGGAACTGCCATTTTTATAACTTAATTCATTTTTTAGTTTGCTGTTATGAAGCAGTACTTTAAGTAATTTGGATTACTTAATATTATTATTACCAATATTCAGATCATGACGCTGAGGAAAGAGTCATTTCTTGCTGTCGGAGCCAAATTTGAATTTAGCAATAAGTTCTCTATACATTTTAGTGACTTAAATGACATATGATAGTCGATATAAGAGCTTTATATGATCTGGTATCAGGTCAATTTTGAGTGAGTAGTTGACCTTTTTCGATACATTTTCTTTCTTGCATTCTCACATTATACTACTTTCAAGTCAGACCAAGTAATCATGACATGAGATGATTTCAAAATGTCCTCAGGACTCAGAGTAACTGAGGGTGCTTGAAATTGTATGACGTGGGAAGCTTTACCGTCACAAAAACAAATCTGTGACACCTCAAACTCTGATGCTTTGACTCCTGCCTTGTTGCGCAAGGCAATTGAGCCAGTGCACAAACTGCTAAGGCAGAGTGTTTTTTAATTACCCCATCATGACTCGTTGATGTTCTTCCACGTGGGGTTCTGTGAAGTTCCTCTGAGGTAAGTTGTCTTCTTTTTTACTTCATGTGGTAGGCTATAGACAAGGAAGTGGAGTCGAGAGGAATACATGTGGAAGACAGTTACGATGCAGTCATTTGATCTGCCTGGATTCTTTCAATATGCACTTTCTTATAGTAAAGGCCACTGTGATGCATGGGAAAATGACAGCTAGGGCCATTCAATCCAATGAAACTGATGTGAACCGCGCCTGATGATTCAACCTGTAGATATTCTAAGTAAACAGACAATACTTTGCACCAGCATTATCAAAACGCAGCACCAATGCACAGGGCACTCCCGAGCAAGCCCTCCCGCGTTTCCGTAACACCATTACAAGCCACCTCCCACCACCCATGTCCATAGCGCTGTGCTGAAGCAGAGACAGTCAGTCTTTACCGCCGTACCTAGCTACGTGTGTCTTCCTGCTAATTTAACATATGGTGATAACTGAAGGAGTAATCGGTTACTGTGAAGTGAGAGACCTGTGTTAAGATGGAAACGTCATTTCAAGTTAGTCGGGGGGCTCAAAAGCTGTTGAAGAACCCATTCAAGTAGCAGCTCCCTGTGCCCTGCGTGCTGCTGGGAGGACAGTGAAAGTGTGTACCACCGATGCGACTCACCCCTGCATCACGGCTCTCACTCTTCCCCGACAGCCTCCAGGGCAGGGTGCCGGGCCCACGTCCCAGACTGTTTTTGGTCTGTGACTCAAGGAGGGAGGCAGATCCTTCAGCATGACAATATGGGACTCGGGTCCAAGGGATGACACCATCGTCCTGCCAGAGGACGGAGCCAAGCTTGCCAAGAGACAGGGAGGAGGAGGAGGGGTAAGGGGTGTGCTGGGGGGGTGGTGTCGGGCTGGCAAAGGCGACGGACGTGTGCCGACAGCTCCTGCATCGATTTATTGCTTTTCGCCTTGACGACAGGAGGTCTCAGGGCTGGGTCTTCATTGTCATTCAGATCTGCTTCCCCCCTCCCTGCAGCAGTTTAACTGAGGCCTGAATCGTCACAGTGAAGAAGAACTGAACCAACATTTTTAATAAGAAAAGAAAAATAAACTGCAACGTAGCCACGGCATTTAATAGGATTTTGTTGTTTTGTTTGTCACTCTCACAGTAAGAAGCTGACAGCATTCCCCAGCTGAGCTTAACAACCCTAGGCTTTCATCTGCTTTATTTGTATACTTACCACTGCTCTTCGGAGGAGGGGAAAAAAACATTTGGCTTTATTACAATCCAGTAGAACTCAGCTGGGCTCCTCGGCTGGTGTAATAAGCTTTTTACTCAAGTCTTATCAGAAATGTTCTTGGAGTAACTAGGGATATCCAAGGTAAAGTGAAATGACTGAGTGGAGACAATCGGCACATGATAAGTCATATAAAAATCCAATTTGGGAGTGACAGGCTTAGGGAAAATAAATGCCATTTCCCGATTGTGGCCACCGGGAGCAGCCCATTTTGGAAGGAGAAACAGTCATTGCCAAAAGAAAGATCAATCAACGATGGGGAAGAAAAACTGGAATCCAGGAATTCAAATACATAAACACGAGTCTGTAAAACATTCAATAGACTCTGTTTGGGAGATGAATGGTTTGTGAGCTTTTAGAAAATGAACCTTCTTGAAATATTTTAGGATAGCTTTGTGTAAAGCGAACTGGTCCACGTACAGGGATATTTTGTAATAAGCAGCTTTGCTGTTTTGAGAGATCTTGCCCTTTTCGCGTATCGAATTAATTCCAACAGCTCCTTAAACCCATGCTGGAAACAGTGGGTCAGTTTCATTGTTTGACTGTACACGTGGTCCTGTCCTCTAGTTTTGGGGGTCTTAGAGGGACAGTAAACCCCCCCCCCCCCCATCTGAGTATCTGACTTAAAACCCATGGAGGAGGGATTTGCATTAAACATACAAGATTCCTTTTAAACTGTACAAATATGAACAGCAATGTCTTAGTTCATAGTCCTTTCCCTATTATACTTAAATTACATCATAAATTGCACAGAGTATATATATTAAAACCTTCATCTTTTTCTGAGGAAAATTTGGAACCATTATGGCTTATAAATTGTAATATTCTATTTAAGAGAAAATTTGCCAAAAAACCAGAATTTAAATGACATTTTTATGCAAACACACACCTCTCTGAAATGTGAGTTTCTGCACAGGTTAACTTATTGAGACCATAGCGGTCATTACTGTCAAGGTCCACAAACAAATTTGTATGTCTTATTTGTGTTATCGTTAATAAGACGGAAGAGAGTGATGTAAGATCGAAGAGGGTGAAGGTCCCTTAGACCCCCACGCCCTGCACAGGCCACAGCGATAGCCCTGCTGTGAGCTGATAACCATCTTGTTTGCGTGTCTTTGTTGCCATGCTGATGTCAACATGGCAGTGTGTCATTTTTGTTTCTCCTCCTTGGTTTTGCTACAGCTATCCCCAACTCCTGTCACCACATGAAGTCTTTGTTCCTTCCTCCTATTCACGAGTCATGTGACTCCATTTGTCGTACCTCCCTGAACTAGCCTGACAGTCTATAAATTCAGCGGTGTGGGAGCGTGTGACTCGGCAACGGTATGAGAACGTGTGTAAAGTAGCATCACAATTATGCAATCCCATTCATACGTGAATCTTGGGACAGTGGAGCATAACGAAATTACTTATTGATTACAAGTGTTGGAATCAAGTTAATTTCTTTCTTTCTTTCCTGCAATACCATTACATCAGCGGGTATTGAATCACTTGGTTAGTCAGAGTGGTGAGTATGCATTGTGGAGTGATACAACCTGTTGAACATTTTAGTACCCTGAGAAGCCAGAAGATAAATGACAAGGAGTAGAAATGCGGCACTCTTTGCTGCAGTTACCGTGTGTCGGATGCACCAAGTCACGGGACGGGACATGCGTAGAAGACACATGAGGAAGATCGGCTTCCTCACGCGGTGAAAAGCTGCCCGAGTCAACAGATATTTTGGGAATTATGTGGGTAAATATGATGCGTTGGGGCTTTACAGGATGATTTTCTGTTGGTCCAGCGCTGCAGCCTGTGAGAGAGAAAGGACACTAGAGGTCAGAGGTCACGGATAGTGGCTGTCCCACACTCCCACTCCCACACACATCAGCGGAATAAATGCCAGGGGTTTTGTCGTCCACCTCATCTGCATCACGTGTTCCTTTTTATGCTCGGTAATATGAAAATCTAAACGACCCAAAGAAAAATTCATGCAAATGGGAAAACAGGTTTGCTTGTTATTCTTAACACTCTGTACTTTGGTATGTGCGATCTTCCCCACTAACAGCGGCTTTCGGGCAATGATGAAAGTGTCGCTTCCAGTGATGACACTTACTGATCCTAAACCACCGGGCAATGCAACATGGCTTCTTTGTGTTAATTTAGAGTTAACGGCTATACGAATCCTTTGGACAGAAATAGGAGAATCACCTGGTACTAGTACATATGCTGATGGAAAAAAAGTCCATGCGGCAATCGTTTCAAAACCATCAAACCTTCTCAAGAAGCCACGCACAAGAATGACTGCTTTACAAAAACTCCATCGATAAGCAGAGCGAGGGAGATCACGCCTTTGGTATTCTCCTCCAGAAAACATGCACTTACATACCATCTAAAGGCCAGGACTGGCTGACTGGACCCCGAGAGTGCTTGCTTACTTATTAACCTAAATACCCTTGTGGAAATATGTATCTATAAAATACGGTCCAGACCTCTAATAACAAACAGCTAACAACCACTTATTACCGGGGCCTGGTATGCAGATTTACAAATTCTAAGAAAGTGTTACTGGGCTGGTTGTGCCATCCTTTCAAATGGTTATTTCTTAGAGGATGTCACCGGGCGCACAATAAAGGCTTTGATTTATGCATGGCGACTCATAATTACCGGTGTCTCGTCATCTGTCAAAAGTCCAGGCTAAGATGCTTCTAACAACATGCTCCAAGCTCTCCGCGCCGAGCCGTAAATCTGCCAGGCACGGCCGTAAATCTCCTTGGGCCGACCGAGACCGCGTATTCGCTGGGCTGCATTACTCAGTGCTGTGGTATGGACTTTGGCAAAAAGAAGAGACTCCTTTCCATCAGAAATGAATGAGAGAAGCAAAGGCTGAGTGCTGTAATTACAGGCGTAAGGTGTGACTTTGCCGAGAGCGTAAGTGAGACACTTCCGATTGGGGGGGGGAGAACGAAAAAGAGGTGAGCTCAAAGTCTTTATCAATGCACAAATTCAAATCAAAGCAATGAATCTCACCTGGGAAACCCACTTAGGATGACTGAAAGGGGTCACATGTCTCTCTGCAGATTCAGCTGGGTGAAACTACAGAGGTTTTCTGGGATCCGCTAACAGCCTCAACTCCGTCGGATGATGGAGTTTACGATGCATGCCGACAAACCTCCATGCCTTTCCAGGGTTGCACCACGTAATGGTTTCCCGCAGTAAAAATTTTGAAGATTTTGCCGTAATTTTCGGACAGTCATTACTGCCTCTTTTATCCCTGTCTTCTTGACATGCATAATTTGCAGCTCTGTATTGCTCTGTCTGAGTGGTGCAATCAAGGTTAAATGCTGTTCTCACGGTACTCATTTTGACCCTTGACCTTCTGCTTAACACTTAGGGTCATCTGAAATGTTCCACTGTAGCGCTCTACTCTGCTGGTGGATCCGGGAGTAGATGTGTTGTGAAGGGCACTATAAAAACAAATTTAGTTTAATTAATATGACTGACATTCATGCAATAATCAATTCAAACTCGATGTCAAATTCGATGTCGAACCACCATCTACTGAAGGGTCCTGGCTTGAGGGCTGAGACACTGCTGTCAGAAGAGAATTTTAACAAAACGCAGATGCAGTTGTAAATGTCGCTGATGACAGCTTCCCTCGCATTGCTCCCTATTTGCCTGTTATGCCGTTAAGAGGTATGACGTAATCTGTATTTTCAGTGCTAACTTTAGGACCTGACACCTGAACGTATTCTCAGCAAAGACCTCACAGCTGTCTTAAATAGAGACCCTCGACCGGAGCATCTTCACTGACCTTTTTCCTATAAGCTTCAGCATTCCCCGTGCTCTCTTTTCAATGGAGCAGCTGCTGGCACAGCAGATGAGAAAACACCTGCTGCCTGTCCATGGGTTGTAATTTGAGGTTTCTGTATGGCATGTCATTAATCCAAAATGCAATGTGCGTGTAAACAATGAGCTGACTGTAAGTGTTCAGCTTGACTGTGTAAATACCCACAAACATTGACTGATAAACACTTGCTTTGTCCAACCAATCACTTTCCCTGGGTACACTTTCCTCAAAAAGCAAAGGAACCCTGAGTACAATATCTGCTAAGAATTCCTGCATAATCTTCTCCACACAGGAAGGACAAACAAGTTAAGGAGATTGGGGGTGGGCTGGCAATGACAGCCCTGAAGTGTACGAGGAAAACTATATGTGAATTCCCTCAAAAGTGAGATCACTGCCACCTGGACAGGTATGCCCCCTCCATGTGAGTCAGAGCACAGGATGGGAGATCCAGGCTAGGTGTTTATTCCATGCCCCATGGCCAAGGAACCGCACTCACTCTCTGAGGCTGCCTGCCTGTCCCTGTTCCCACGCCGACGACTCCCTCCAAAAAAACCTCAATTACTGTAGCTGACCATCAAATGCCCTCACCTCCTTCCCACAAGGACCTTGACTACCTCCTCATTCCCAGCCAGTGTAAAGGCTTTCTGGACTATGAAGTCACACCACGGTGGGGTCCTGGTTTGACTGTGCTGGCTGGACCCACCCATAACCCCGGCGAAACAATGGCATTTGGAGGACCTCCAAGGCGGTGGCATTAGGCCTGAAGGTCACGGCCAACCACTGGGCTTTGGGAAAAGCAGCCGATCTCAGTGCAAGCACTGCTTTTACCGTTTTAATACCCATTTAGTTCTTCCCATTCTCTCAACATGACAATTCTACACTTTAGTCAAGGAGGAATTAAAGAGTTTAAAATGGGTTAAGTGGCAAAGTGGGCTGAGAGGTCCCAGCTGATCCCAAGCTCTGGAAAGCTCCAGTCGAGCTGGAATATAGCGCAGCTTCCTCCCAGGCTGAACCTGTGATTAGCAGGTTTAAGTTTTTACAGCTAATTTCAAATTACAGAGAGAGCTGTGTACCTGCATGCTAGCAACCTACAAATTATATTCTAAAAGCAGAAACAAAAAAAAAAAAAAAACGGTGATGTTGTAATGCTTGCTTGACCTTTTTTTCCATGCAGTTTTTCCGAAATACCAGAAAGGTATTTGTCTTTTACTGCCATGATAGAATGTGGAAAACACCTTGCCCCTGAATCTTGACAACCTGCCGGGGTAAACACAACACCTCCACTTGACTGCATATTAACACTCTCACTGCCAGCGGGGAGGGATGGGGGGGGGGGGCTAGCGTGGGCGGATCCATTCGCATGAGTGACGGCTGCCATAGAAAGGATTGAGCTGGGCGTGCTGACTCGACTGCCTGGGATCTGGCGCTAGAATCGAGCGAAAAATTCACAGATTCTCAGTATGCAATAACTCCAAGAAGGGACATATCCCGAGTATGCAAAGTTTTAGATCAGAACCGCCTGAGTCCCTCCGCTTTCTGTAAAGTTCAGGAACCTATATGACCAGTCAGCACCAAATGAGCCTCCAGCCTGCAATCAACTCTCTGTTAATAATCTTTGTTTTCTTTTTAAAGCTTCCTAACTGAACTAAATTTAAGAAAGACCTAATAACTGCCCTAATAACTGCCCCGTCGCACTCGGCCTCCATCAGCCATGTGCAATAAAAGAAAATCAGGAAGGAAGCAATGCTCTCAACGCCCTCTCACTGGTTGTACGAGGCCCACGCTACCACCAACCCCTCAGGACAGAGAGTGGCGTCTGCTCGCGCTGGTCTGGCTGTAGGGTCCATTGGGTTTTGACCCCAGTGCACGGCCATGGGGCAGACTGGATTACCACCGGCCTCACGGCTGATTAGTCCCCGTCCCTCAGATTGTGGGTAATTCAGAAATACCTGGAAGCCGTGCACCTTGGAGTCTGGCTGTAAATTTTCCTTTAAGAGTTTCTGAAAGCAGCAATCCAAGATTTAATGACTTTGCACAAGAGGTTAAAAAAAAAAAAAAAAACAGCTGAAATTTTCTTTTGTGAAGCATTACACTCAAAATTGTTTCGTACCAAATGCTTCTTGCTTATGCTTGTTTTAAGTCCATGGCCTCTGATAGGCATGCAAAGGTCAAAATGATTCCCCTTCCTGTTGTTCCTGTTATCAGCTGAGCTTTTGCTTTTACAGCAGAAGGTGATTTAGCTGTTAAACTAGCATTAAAAAGTAAGTGTAACAAAAATTGTCATGCTGTTATCCTTACTACTGCATTACTGGTCTTATGACCTTTACTGACAAGTTATACAAGGGTATAATGACCTTATGAACATTTAAATGAAGTCTATAGGCATGCGGGCTAAAGCAGATGAAGAGGGTAAAACAATAGTATGAAAAAACAATAAAATGCTTTGGTGAAATATTAACACAGGAATTTTGGGGAATGACAGATCTGTAGGAAAGAAGGGGCATTTATGGGAAGGAGGTTTGGCTCTAGTAAATCACGCCTAGAAAGTGCCCTACTATTTGGCCGATAACATAATCCATTAATTTGGACAAACAGTTCCGCTGTCTTTGAGACTGACTAGCAGCACATTTGGGGGGTGGGGATGGGGGGTGGGGGTGGTGGTGGTTGAGCACCGAGGCCAAGCGACTCAGACAACAGCGATTACAGGTGATAATTGTAAAATATTTGCATCGCCCCCAACTTTGAAGTCCTGGCCGCTGTCTGTTCTTGTCCTGCGGGACATTCATCCCTGATTTACGGGGCTGGTCCCAGAGCAGACACCAAAATTACACCATCTTTCACCCCACCCCCACTGCAGCAATGGAGGAGCAGTTGTTTAATGGGATAAGGCTAATTGTAGCCATGGAGATATCTGCAGCTCAGGTCAGCCATGATAAGTGTTTTTTCCTCCTCTCTCTGAGGTAAGGTGTACAGGGAAATGTATAAATGCTGGTTATCTGATAGAGCTACAATTTGTCAGGAAGGTCCAGGGACAATTTTTCACGGAACACCCAAGATGAATGGTAGACACACCACATCCGCAAAAAGAAGAGAGAAGGATAGCTAAGAGAAAGATGTAAAAATGAGTTTTAGGGGACTTTATGGAGGTTTGCTTTGTTTTCCAGCAGCAGCAGCTTCATTTTGACGGACTTTGGGGACTTGACAGCTCGGGTGTGGAAAATTTTGTCTGCAGTGACACCAAACGACATGAGTCAGGATTAACAGTGCAACACCTGAAATAGAGAAATCAAGCCAGTGTCTGTTTCTAGGTGTAAAATATAGCCTGAACTTTCCATCGCCTCCCGTCAGCATGCTGGAGAGAAAACAGGTAGAGTGAAAATCCTGCTCTTTGTAAGACTTATAGCACAGACGTCGTAAGTAAGAATAAGCGTCATAAATATAACTGCAAACTTGTGGATATTCCCAGACTGCACCTGGACTCATACACACGTGCCTACCCGTGAACGCATGCCGCCATTTTCGTGTCTTTTTTTTTTTTTTTTTTTCCGCTCGCCCCATTTTCTTTTTGTGAAGAAGCCTTGACTGAGTGAACTGAGGATCCTCAGAGATGTGGGGTGAGGAGAAGGAGGTGTGGCGGTGGGAGTTTCCCCGTGGGGAGCTTGTAAACGTCAGACACGCCCTCCCCTCGCAGGTAGCCACGCCGCACGGCCTGCCCTTTAAAAAGCCCTGTGTCTGCCGGTCGGAAAGGAACCCTCAGCTGAGGCACAGAGAAGGTAGAGCACGCCTGCGAGCGTGAGGGTGAACGGCAAGGAGGATCGTGTGAGTGTTAACACAGGGAGTTAGGCTAGCGAGGGAGCACGCACACACCCAGACACGCAGTAGAACGACGCCATGGACAGCAGGGCCAGCTTCTCCGAGTCAGAGCTCTCCGAGGAGGAGGCAGACGGGAGCCTTCTAAGCACTGACGATGGGAGCCCCAAGAAGTCCCACCTGGAGAGCGAGGAGAGTCCCAGTGAGGCCGACGAGGCCAAGGCGGGCAGGAAGAGGAGCCGACCTGCCCGCTCCAAGGCTCGCCGCGTGGCCGCCAACGTGCGCGAGCGGAAGCGCATCCTGGACTACAACCAGGCCTTCAATGCCCTGCGAGTGGCGCTCAAGCATGACCTGAGCGGCAAGCGGCTCTCCAAGATCGCCACGCTACGCCGTGCCATCAACCGCATCACCGCGCTTTCCGTCTTCCTGCGCACCCACCCTGTCGCAGGTCCCTGCGGCCCATGTGCCCACGCGGAGTGCTGCCACCAGCAGGATGGGTCCGGGCTGGAGCCAGCAGGAGAGAGGAGCTTCCCAGTACCAGTGGACAGCTACCTGCCCAGGCAACACCAGCAGCATACCCGTGCCCACGTTCTGTCCACAGAGGAGCCACTTTACACAGACAGCTCGGCATTTCTGGGCCCACCGTCACCACAATACCCTGACGCCCAGTTCTATGCCCCCCACGGACACTACGGTGGATCCCAGGACGAGCTCTGCGGCCTGCCCTATTATGGTAACGCCTGCACTGCCGGTTCAAGCCACCAGTTTGGGACCAGGGGCACCTGCCACCAGAACCACATGGACAACTTTGCAGACTCTGTGACCTCGTTGCCCTTCCCCTGGCAGCTGGGCTACCTGCAGGGGCCAGGGTTCCAGCAGTCGCTGTCCATGCACTGACCCCCAGAGACGGCCTTTGGAGGAGCAGCCCTGGAACACAGCGATCACATGTTCTCCATTCATGTAAAACAGGAACCACAATATCAGTGTGAAATATGCTGGCCGTGTCCCAGACTGAGCCGAGTTCAAAACACACACTTGAAAACTTTCCATGTTATTACAGATCTGCTGATATGTTTGATGGTTTTAGGGGAATGCAATAAACAAAATTCAATTTAGGTAACGTTTGTTGGTTTGCACTGTTTGTAGCAATTACGATTAACGTTCCTCCGTAAGCAGAACCTCAGCGTTGACTGGCATGTATCAGATTCCGAACGACGAGGCGGATGGTTCAGACGCCCAAGGCGAGAAGGACGGTGTGTGGGAACAGCAGGAGCACATCGGCTTTTGGCTACACGCATGCCAACGAATCATCACGAGACTTGTCATTGTAAGAGTATATTTTCATGCAATTTCTATTTTTATATGACTGATACTTGACTCTGATTTGAATAAAAATTGTGGCAAAAATAAACATGGCACGTTTCCTGTCTTCTGGAAAAAGTTCATTTGAGTCAATTTACGTTCACAATAGTCAAAAACAGAGCCTGTACTTCTATGGCCGTATTAGCGATATATTTTTTTTGGCATACACACAGTACGAAAGACAAAATCATAACTGTATCACTGTATATTAAATAATTACTTGAATTAAACCAACAACACAGTTTCGGTCAACTTGTGCATCAGTTTTAATTTGCTTGCCACATAAGCTAAGCCGAGGATCAGCTCAGCTTAGACAGCAGTTCTTGGAGCTGCAAGCTGGTCGTGTAGATGATTCCTGAAGCTCCGTTTCATGACAGTCAGGATGTCGGTTTATGGCTCGCGTCCTCCTCTACCTGTCACTCCTCTATAAGAAACAGCATACCTTCCCTGCCTAATGCCATCCAACTGAAGAAAAACTGGATTCTCTACACCTGTCTGCTCCATCGGAGAAAAATGTACGTATCTCAATAAACCCTACATCCTTCTGTACCGTAACACCACAATCTTACCTTTGTCCGGCAATTATCGTGGACAGTGACGTTCACCGCGGTAAAGGAACGTCTGTCGACATGGAACGCAGCGTGAAGAGATGACTGATTGGCATACGACAGAGTTACTGGCAAACGGAAGAGAAATGACAGCTTATTTGTATGACGGGAGATAATAATAAGGTGGACATGCTGGCATTACCTTGTGGGAGTCGTGGTAGTGAAACAATCAGCTTTCAACTTCTGTCAACCAACTGGTCAGGGTCATGGGGGCACCGGGAGCCTGTAGTAATGTATAATAACGATGATTATAATATTCATCATCATCAGACAACCATCTTACAACCACTTATCCTGCTCAAAGTCACCAGTGGGCTGAGCTGGAGCCAGGCAGCAGGCAGCATTGGGGACAAGGCTGGGATACACCCTGGATGGGATGAACAGACGCGCACACACACACACACACACACACACACACACACACACACACACACACACACGCTCCTTGTGGGGAGCTTCCATTCATTTCTATGGGCCTAACCCTAATCCTAACTATGACAACCCTATCCCTTACCCAGCCCTAACCGTAACCATAAGTAACCCAGCAAAATACAGGACTTTTTGCTGTTTTGGTTTTTTGATTGCATTCACAGATTTTTATAAAGTTAAGCTTTCCCTTGGATAAATTTCCCCACAAGGTAAAAATGTCAGGTTTTTTTACCACCTGGGGACATTTTGTCTCCACAACACAGTATCAACATCGTACACACACACACACACACACAGACACACAGACACACACAACCCCAAATCCAGGTAATAGGAAGTTAAGTTACAACAAATGTGACATTTAAATAATAAATTTGATTGATTTTGTGTGTTTGCTTCATTACCTTTTTATATTTAGCTTTTTCCTTTCTCAATCAACACATCAATTAGACATACAGGGAAAAAAATACTTTTTTAAACTAATCTAAAAGGCAATTTCAGCAATTAAAATTAACCTAGTTATTAAGATTCAGGAATGTTGGTTTAGTTTGAAATTTGATCAGGACCAAAACAATTGGGAACAACTGCTTCAGTTATACAAGTGGAAAAGTTTGTCGGGATATTTTCAGCTTTCCTGAAAGTCGGTAGGAGGATATCATCCCTGTTTAAATCTACACCTGTTTTAACACTTATAGCATCGATTCAGGTATCTGGTTATGAAAAATGGATGGATGAACGTAATTATTAAATTAAAATTCAATAAAATTACTCATATTAAAAACCGATTTGGCCCACAAGAGTCCCCTTTTGACACTCCTTGCGATCCCAAATGGCTTACAATAGCAATGGCTGGAAAACTCACCCCCCCCCAAGCCCACAACCCCAGCACCCAAGTCCCTCTGCTTGGTGATGGTGTCCAGGCAAGACACTGACTCCAAAAGACAGCACACATCCAGGGAGCAGCAGATAGGATTGTTCTGCAAGCTCAAAGGACACCGATCTTCTCAAACTTGACATCAGACCTCCAGCGGACTGCTAATGAGAGGGACCGATCGTTTAAACAGACCTTGACGCGGTGTAAACGACGGCCGGTTGCAAATAGAAGTTTTCAGCACTATGATTGTTAAGCCGCTTTAAGAGTTGCTGGCGAAGCCCGCTCTTCCACAACAGAGCTGGTTGGGAGATTGTGATGGTGTGTAGACAGCAGGCAACAGAACAGACACAATACGATATGGCTTTTCCTTAATGGGTGGCCCTCAGGATTAGGCTTTAAGGAATACTGGTTCTTTCGGTGGAGGTAGAGCAGGATGGGATACATGGGACTCCCAGAAATCCCCGCTACGTTGTCTGATCACTGCGGAGGTCTCCCCGGGGGGCCAGGAAAGGCACTGGCGTGAGGTGGTGTGTGTGTGGGGGGGTGGTGCCTAGTAAAGGTCTGGGGCTGTCAAATTCTAAAAGCAAGGTGGAAAATGGGGAGGAGGAAGAGGAGGAGGAGGCGTGGCCGTTGTGCTCGTCGCCTCTGCTTCCGTCTCCCAGAGCAGTGACTCAAACCTTTCCTTGACTCACCAGCACCGCCTTGCCCCAAGTATAACCGACGGACGGACGTGGAGTCTTGCCAACCTGCGCTTTTTACCATGCAATAAAAACTTTAACACGCATGACACCATATCTCTCTTTCTGTCTGACTGTCATGGTAAAAAAACAACCCCTTGTTTTGAGGCTCAGCAGAAACATCGTGCATCTGAAAGAGTCATGTTACAGCAATAGGATGTCTAGACTATACAAACTTTAGCCAAACTTCAGAACAGATCTGCACTGTGTGATACGTCCATTGGCAACAGAATGTGCTAATGCAGGAAGGCGTTTTCAATACAGAATGATAACATCGCCATCTATAACGGCAAGTTTACTGTTAAATCAAAATGACCCATTTTCTTTCACACTTTTTCTGATGAGCTCAGCGTGTGAAAGGGGACAGCAAACAGACAATACTTGATATGAGTACTACAAAAGCTTTACTCAAGTTCCTTACAGTAGATTAGACATCTAGACTTGTTTGGGGCACTTCCTGTGGACATTCTCACCAACCTGTAGGGGGCGAGAGACCACACCTTACAGCAGGAAACAGTTGGTCAAGGACGGCTGGAATTGAATTGGCAGCAAAAACTTTGACATCATTTACTGACATTCCAGCATGCTAAACTCAATTTCAATTGGAAATGAATATAATGCATTACAAATGTGACTCTCTGGCTTCAAAACACCTGTGGGTTAGGGATCTGTGCTCATATCCAAAAGGACATACATAGGTTCAAATCCATGGTCCCTTGAGCAAGGCCCATAACCTCAAACCTGGTTAACCCTGCTCTCTGCCTCCAAGCTTTCCTCACCTGTAAGTCACTTTGGACAGAGGCATCTGCTAAATAAATAATTGTCAACCTGTTGTTTGATGGCATGGGTCAGATAAGTCGCACTACACCGCAGTCAAATTTTACACCATGACTCAACAGAAGAAAAAAACTGACATCTTGAATGATAGGTACGCTGGTTGCCAGGTAACCTGTCAAGACAAGGGCAGAGACACCAGTGAGTCACCTGATGCATTACACGGCCCCCGACCACCATTGTGATGCTCTTGTTGTGTAAGTTCCCAGCAGCTAAAAGGAGTGATGCAAAACCAAAATGTGAAAGGGAATGACAAATCCTGGATGAAAACAACCACTGCATTGTACATGTTGAAGCCAAAATAACCCGGGGCTTTTTGTGTGTACATTTTGTTTGCCCCGTGGTATTGAATAAACATATTTTTCAATGCCTGACACACACTTTTACAAGACATGAAGTCACTGTTAGACATGAGCGAATTGACTTAGACTTACACAGCAAGAGAGAATAAATCAGTAAGCAATGAGTGACTCAGATATGACAGGTATGTTGACAAACATTTTAAACATCTTTACCATTTGATTCACTCATCTTGCTTTTAGAAAACCGTCTTGTAGTTTTACCCGCTTCAAGAGCAAGGACATTTTAGCGGAGTATCTCAAGGTAGCTTCCATGGAGTACATACTGGGATTCAAACCATTTTACTTTATTTCTAGTTTTAGTGGCACATCTCGGTTGTACGAGTACGCACTCCTTCCTAGCTAAAAAGAAAGCGCATCCTGTCTTTTTAACACTGCTGGGTATGGTAAGTGTTTTTACTGATTCATAAATAATGGATAAAGGGTTGAGAGAGTGGCACAGAAATCTTTTATGCATTTGTTATGCACTAATACAATGCCTTTTTTAAAAGAGTCATTTTTCCTCGTATGTTAACGGGTGTTTAGCGTGTGGCTGGTGGCATTGTTCTCTCTGTCTGTGAGTAAGTGCACAAAGCATCCTGTCTGCCTCTGGCTGCCACATATCAGCTTCAAGTAGAGAGCAAAGCTGCAGGACGACACATCGAGTTGGAACTAAAATAGCAAAAACCATTACGAACAAGTAGTTACATTACCCTTCCATACAGAGGCTGTGTGTTAACTGTAAGCTTGGTTTTCGTTTTGAATACTAAACAGTAACTCATCAAATACTGTTGGGGGAATTTTTTCAGTATTACTTTCTTAGCACTAGAGGGCAGTATAGGCCTAGGTAGATTTGGGTGTGTAGCCCTGCTGTCGAGATAACCGTTTCCAAGCATACAAAGAAGCAGCTACAAGATATTTACAACGGCCAACATGGCAGGAAATCAACAGAACAAACACCAGCTAAAGTCTCAGGGGCTCTGTCGCTTTCGAACACCCATGCTCCTCAGGGCCGCAAACTGTGTGACACGGGGCCGTGTCACCGGTGAACTCGGGTACGAGCACTATAACATGAGACATTATGGACGGATGACAACTCCATTAGGATCTCATGTGGCAGCATCTTCGATTTTGATTCCGTCCGTCACGGACAGGGCTGTAGCCGGAAGCCGGAGCCGTGAGGCACTCAATTCCTTTCTTTGCATCACACAAAGTCACTCCTGTCATTTTCCCCCTCTGATAGATCAGCCACTACTCCAGCCCCACGTCGCCATTGCTCCTTTGATTTGTGTGGCACGTAGATGTGGCACTGAAGGGGGGGGCAAAAATGTGGATTTTTCACCTCTCAGCTGGTGGGGACTTGACAGCTGGAGACACATGGGTATTTTTCATGGTTCCCGTCCCCATTGGCAATCTGCCGACTGCCCACTGTCCCTCTCCCTGCTCGCGGATGATAAAGCCACCTAACTTATCACCGGAGGCCTATGGGGAGGGCACCTGGGTGGGGGCCGTCCATCTTATTTTTTATCAGTCACGTCCTCCTGGGCTAACAGGCATCCAAATCCATTCAGTGTGTGAGCAGAACAGGACGGACAGGACCGCAGGCGGCTTAACAGATCCTTAGGACGACCGCTTGCCGAGGTCGTATTTGGGGGGTGGGATCACGCATGCTCTCGGCGCCTCTGATCGATGGCTCTGACTTTGGCAGCAAAAAATAGCAGCGCTGTTTCTAAACAAGACTCAGCAGGATGGCTCGTCGTAGAGGTCACTCTTACCTGGAGGAGACCATGTCTGTTGCCGTGCTCACGTGGAGGCCGCTCTTCTCTCTCCGGTGATCTCTTACAATGTCCATCAGTCTCATGAGGCCTTTGGGGGCGTATGTCTCCTTAATCAGTAGGTCACATGCCTGGCAGCTCTGTTTTTGAACCCTAACGTACTTTCTCTTCTTGCTCTCGAGCGCCAATCCCGGGGTGCCAAGCTACCGGAGATCCACTGAGACCAATGGGGGTGGAGATTAGGACAGGGTCTGCCAGCTGACTGTTACAGCAGACCCCCCCCAAACAAGTGAAGCCAGAGGAGAGCTTGAGTGCACCTCTGGGGCATCTTACATTATGGCACAGCGTAAATATGGCTTTCAAGCCCACAGTGGTTATGAGAATTCAGCTTAAGAGCATACACCCCTAGATACTACTGAACAAGACAAGGCTTTGAAGTAGAAGCAGTGTAAAAAATGATAAATGGAACAAAATGCATCAATCCTCTTTGAAATATTCAATTTTTCCAAAGTATTTCCATGTGTCTGCTCTTAGGGAGCGTGTGTGACCACACTAAAAACATGTCACTATTGCCTGGGTCAAGCGGGTGTAGATGGCAACACTGCCTCAGCGAAAGCTCCATCTTCAGAGCGATTCCCGCTTTGTCTCCGATTCCTTTGGCGTCGACACGTCCAGTGAAGGTCATCAATATAGCCTTATAAAATTATTTGCCGGAGCACGATGAGCATATTTTTCAGCGCATGAGACTGAGCAGCTGAAGTTATAGCTGTTGGTTTGAAATGACAGCATCTATCATGCAGAAAATAAAAACAAAACTTTGAGGTCAATTTGAATATCTGACAAACTTCACAAAAAGTGCCCAACTGCATGTATTTTCATTGCAGCTGATCTGGACCCCATGCTTAAGTGTTATGATTGAATTACAGCAAAGTTAATCAGTTGATGCACAGTCTTATTCCTGAGGGAAGAGGGGTGAACAGACCATAAGCAGGATGGTTAGACTGCTTGATAATACACAGGGCCTTTCTCCTGCACCTGGTGGTCTACACCTCACCGATGGAAGGCAGACTGACTCCAGTAATCTTCTGGGCCGTTTTGACTACCCTCTGCAGGAATCTCCTATCCTCAGCAGAGCATCTGTCGTACCAAACGGTGATGCGGGATGCCAGGATGCTCTTCACTGCACATCTGTAGAAGGTACTAAGGACTGGTGTCCCTAATCTAAACTGCTTTAGCTTCCTTAGAAAGCAAAGGCATTGGTGGGCTTTTTCATGAATGCTTGAAACATCTGTAGACCGCAATAGTATGTCCGTAATGTGCTCTCCCAGGAAATTAACGCTGGAGAATCCCTCCAAAACTTTGCCCCCGATATGAAGGGGGGTGTTAGTAATCGTGGTCCTCCTAAAATCAGCAACCAGCTCCTTGGTTTTCTTCAAATTAACGGAGAGGTTGTTGCCCCTACACCAGCCTTCCAGTCCTTCCGCCTCCTGCCTGTATGCAGTCTCGTCATTATCACTGATGAGTCCCAAACAATGATGACTGCGTAAAATTGGTGCAGAATTGCTGTAAAATTATTCTAATGCTTTCTAACAAGAATATGAAAAGCAATTGTTAGAAAATACTATATATGTATATAATACTATATACATTATAATACATACTGTCTTTAAAATACATAAATATATCAATATATAAACACATAGCTTAGAAATTCCCACTGTTATCCCAAGGCTGCACACTGATACAAATAAAACAGCCAACTCCATTTGCAGTTTGATTGTCCTGCTAAGAGATACGGCACTGCAGTCAGAGGGAATGGACGGGCCATCCTATATCAGTCGAACGAAAGAAGTGCACATTTCATTTTTCTATCTAAAAAGAATGACCATATCCCCCCCCCCCCCCCCCCCCCCCCCCCCGAGGCGGGGATTTTTTTGGGGGGGGGAAGAGGAGAAAAAAAAAAAAAAAAAAAAAAAAAAAAAAAAAAAGGAGAAGGGGGGGG
>JAACJT020000081.1:1710517-1726066 GCA_009936485.2 Gymnarchus niloticus
CACATCAAAACATGGATGCATTTATCTGGCAGTAAACAAAGCCACAGATTGCCAGGATGGCAAGGAGTTCACATATGTGGGTTTTGGGATTTGACTAAAAAAATACAGACTGTAACTGTTACTTCAGAACAACCCGTACTTTTAGCGCTTTTAAAAAAATCCAGCTGCTACACACTTTGCAGGAGTCATATTTTCACTTCGCCCTCAGAGGAAATAATTCAAAGGCCGTGCAGGAAAAGGAAATTAGCCAAGAGAAATTGCAACCTTATAAAATTCATAAACATGTTTTACCGTAAGGCAGATCTGAAGCACTTTTGCACTTCCAACAGTCTACACATTTTTATTTTAATGGAAAGGCCTTCCATGAAAGGAATGAAATAAAATCCAAAACTGAAACCTTTCATTTACAGGATTTTCTGACAAAAGGCGGAGAAGATCTCATTCTTCCTGCCACATCCTTTAGCCCATGCTAAGAGTCCCTTTTTAATTATATTCGTTAATTTTTTTTGTTGCATCTCAGATAGAGAGCCTGCCCTGATTGGACCCCATTGTTAGAAGCTCGGGTTCTGTGGGGAGGAGGTTCCTCGATGGTACACTGGATTCCAAACGGGTGACTCTGGGAGCCCAGAGGAGATGACTCACGTGCACTGATAGGTAGAGACGTAACATCAGTTGTCATCTGAGTCGCCCGTCTTTCATGTCAGGCTGGCGAAAGCCGGAACATACGAGACAGCAGGACAGACTCTTGGGTCCTTATCATGAGAGCTGCCAGCAGCTTTGTCGAATGTCCCACCAGGGCCTCTCCTGCAAAACTCCGGATGTTGTTAAAAGACAGCAGTGACAGCAGTGTAATTTATTTTATTTAGTATTTTTGAGTGTAAATGTTTTTTCTTTGGGGTGTTTTATTTTCATTCTATTTCATTTCTTTTTATTGTATTTACTATTCTTTGTTTCGTTTGTCCAATTTTTGCAGCACTTTGGGGAACATGAAGTGTTTTTGAAATGTGCTTTATAAATAAAATTTACTTACTTACAGCCACCGACTTCTTGAAATGCCCCCCTTCCCACCCACCAAGGTCGTGTAGTTATTTTGTTCTCTGCCCCCCTTGTTCCCTTTCCCTTTCCTTGTTTCTGTTGACGTAGAAGGGCGGATTGAACTCTCGGGGGCTTTCAGACAGCCCTAGTGGGAACAGAGATGTAATGTGCAAAACGTTTATGACGCATGGCGTCTGCTGTAGACGTGAAGGGCAGCTTGACGTGACGAACGTAAAGCGTGATACGTTTACGACACGCGGCATGTGTGCAGACGTGAAGGGGGACAATAGAGACACACACACACACACATTTTTATTCTCCTCGAGGGCAGTTTTGTTCTTCAGATGCCATTTCTGACTTATCGTGGCCCTGCGCGTGGGATTTGTGCATGCTGGCAATAAATCACACTGCGTATTGGGAAATAAAGGAGCGGCAATGTTGCGGCCCTCTGTTCCTCTGGGTTTTCATCAGCGCCCCTTCCATCGCCGCCCCCGCCCTCGCCCGGTGGCCTGGTTCTCCAAAACAGAGCCACCGTGAAATACTGACAGGCGGGACCCACCTCCCTCTTGTCCGGCCGATTCTTAAGAAAAAAGCTTCAGTTGAAGGTCGATAAATGGACAAGTGACAATCTGAGCAGATCTAACTTTCAGATCACTCCCCAGCTGGCTTGGCTTTTTCGTATATATTTCTGCAGCTGACAGGCTTATTTTAAAAAGCCCTCAGACTTTAAGAAATCTCTCACAGCCTCCACCCAGTGCCAGCCCCGGAAAGGACTATGAATCTAAGCAGGATAGTGATTCATATAGCAATAAAAGGCATTCGTCCCTCAGATGCCAAGGAACTGGCAGGTAAGGGAACAAGTCCAATTACTCAAGGTGTCAGCCTTTCCCGGCAAGCCGGGATGGGTCCGAGTGCCCAGCCGCTTGTTCTTGAGTCAACGTGGTCAGCTGGGAGTCATGGCATGCTTCAGAAGAAGCTAGCAGGGAGTCAAACTTCAGCACCAAGGACAGAGCTTCTCTGACCTGAGCAAAGATCGTCGCTCCGTTACGGGAAAGAGACACTAGCCCACCGCGGCACCACCACGAGTGCGGCGTTCTCTTCAAGCAAAGGAAACCCAATGAACGCCTCTTTGAGGTGTTACTCAATTTGACACACTGTAGCTACGCTTCTCCCCTCTTTAGTCAAAGGCATGCCGAAGAGGTGTTTTTTTTTTCCGTTCCTGAGCATGCTGAGGTCTCTCTGGGTCTTAGGATACCATCAGCCGTCAACCTCAGCTTTGTTTTCTACTACCACAGACAAGATGCTGCCAAGCAAAGCGACAGTGACAGAAGTACCATTTGACGAGGAATGGGACAGGCAGCACCTCACCATGAGCGTGAATGGTCTCATTACTTTACAAATGGCCTCCTTACTTCTCAAATGCCCCTGGACATGCAGAAATGGGCTGTTTAAAAAAACTGGAAATGGAGCTCAACCTACAATGTTGACCTGCACGAAAAGAATTGGTCTCTAAGTCCCAGTGGGAGCCTCTGGGGAACAAGGGGAGGCTGAGATCCCTGCGGGCCAGGATAATACGGCATCACATCTGCATCACATTTTACCGGATCTTTCTTGGAAACCATCAGCTGTGGTCCACCATAGCGTGCAGGTGTGGAATTCACTTTTCTTTTACTGACTCGTAAGGTTGGTTGAGCAGCTGCTCACAGAGCTATCCAGTCCTCCATTTATTTAACTGTACACACGGGGTGTGCTCCCCTGTAAAATAACTACTACAGTGTTATTTATGATGGTTTGATTTGCATTACTGTATTCGTATTGATTTATTGTGGAGTAATGCTGCACAGCCACGCCCAACTCCTGCCCTATCAGCGCCCAGCCAGCCATGGCTCAAATACCGTCGTTCCTCATCACCAGAATATTAACCACAGCTGTTGCCAGTCAAGCCACTCCTATTAGTTACCTGCAGCTCCCTTGCTCCACTGAGAGGGACTGCATTTCCAAACCCTAACTGGGTGTTTTGTTAACACTGTGAAGTCTGTCTGTGAATGATCTCTGCTAGTTCTCTGTTTTTGCCTTCTGCCTTTCGTTTTGCATTTGTTTACCTAGCTGATTGCCTTGTTCTGAATTTTGACCGCTCGCCCATGACCCACGGTGACATTTTGGTTGTCCCTCTTGTTTCTGGAAATCTTGTCGTTTCTGGCTCTGACCCTGCCTGTCTTGACCACGATTAAACAACCCTGATCTGCACTTGGATCCAGTCATTACACTAATGTATTTGTATAAACTGTGATATTACAATGGCAGTAAATCTACAATAGTACTAAATCTACAGAGTAGCGATGAATCCACACTGGGTCGCGTCACTTGCCACTGTCCATCCCTGCTCTGTTTAACTCAACGTAAACCCAGTGGGGGCCGATACACCGTACAGTGACACAGCAGGTAGCCATTCAGGCTTCACCAAGGGCAAAACTCACCGTTGCACTTTAGAGTGGAAGGCAGCTCCGTCCTCGCAGTGGCATTTCTGTTTCTGGCCAGAAAGCATCCGGCATGCGTGGTGTCCCAGCAAATGTACTACGGTTCCTCTGAGAGCGGGTGGCACCACATGAGTGACGACGATGAATTGGTGATGTTCCATTCCTGAGGTCAGAGAGACGTTTTGCTGGGCTGGTAAGTAGAGAACGGTGTAGGTGGGGTAGGGACAGACCCAAGCCGTCAAAGGAATTTTTCTCAGCTGCCCAATTTTTCATTTCTGCTCATTTGATTTTGTAGCTGGTATCATTTTGAGTCTTGTCCTAACGAGTGCTTCTCAGCAAGCAAAATTATACATCACAGCTGCTGGGGTGCCGTTTTGCTTTTCTTGATGTTAGATTATGGCACTTGGGGACACTGAGTTGTAGTCTGGTACGCTGAACAGCAGGTGGGCTGCCCGCCGAGAACCTGTCGAAAATAACAGCCGCTAAACGGAAGAACATCACAACAACGTCCACTTAGAAACCGGTGATTTGCATCTGGCCCCAACTCGCGGTGCAAACTGCGGCACCGATGGGGGGGTTGGGGTGGGGGCAGTGACTCTCATCCACCACAGCCAGATTTATGGTGAAGCCTTCCTGCTTTGCGACCGCTTGGCAGTGTAACACAGTCAAAAAAATAAAAAATAATGATGGCCGCCCACACATGACATTAAAAGTGACCATAAGTGTTCACTTATAATTAAATTCTTCTTGCATCTGATCATTGGCTTGTGTTTTACTACTCTGTATGCTGAATAAAAACCGCAGAAACATTAGCTCTACCAAACACAAGGATACATGGATACATCCAAAGATATCAGTATCAAAAATCGGACTGTGATGTTTCAGACCTTTCCAGTTGAAGCCAGCCCAGGAAACCCCCCCTCTCCTCCATATGCCCCTCAATTGATTGTTTAAAATCCTGGCCTCCACACATTGCAAGCTAGGGCAGCGACCCCCCTCCCCTGACCATAAACCCCACATGGTCTTCCTGACACTTGGCTGCCCTGTGTGGAGTGACCAAAACTGACTGGCATTGTTGGGGTGTGGGGGGGGGGGGGGGTGGCATACTGGAAAGCATTGAGCACAGCCGGCAGCTCCTCTGGGGGGGGGGGCTTCTATGCCACTGCTAGCCTCTCCAGAGCCAAGTAGAGACATTGATGGAGTGACCACACATCTTGTTTTAGTTCTGTTGTTGCCTGCGCTGTACAGGGTTTGCTCCAGGCTGCGCCCCCATCTCCCGAAAAGCATCTTAACTAACAAGTTGATGAATGCATCTGCAAGGAAAATCCATCTGATCAATTACTGCTTGAGTTGAAAGCAAACAAATGAATCATCAGTTGAAAGATATGAATTATGATTAATCTTGAATTACAATGAAATGATTAATAATTTTCCTAGGACGGAATAATTCGGTATTCCCTTCCCTTGCTTCAGACATAAAAGCAGCATTTCCTGTAGAGATCATAGATTTTAAGTTTTGAGATTTGCTGCTTCTTTTAATGTATCTCTTTACAGACTCTCCCCTGTCAGAATGAACCCACATATTAATGACATATTGTGATTTTTTAAATTGTTGTTACAGAGATTTCATAATTCATCTTGGGACAGAATAGAGAAGCGTGCGACAGTGCATTTTTAACATCGCAGGTGTCGTGCTCGTGATGCGTTTGCCGCCCGAAACACATTACTCGAGTGACTGCTTCACAAATTGCCCGTGTCACTTTGTGTTTTTTAATGCCGCCTTAATCCACCCGCCAAGCCCCTGTGCCGCAGAGCAGCGATCGTTGCTGTCAGGATGTCGATGTCGTAAAGGAGCCTGGATGAAAGCATCTGAAAGCTGCACAGCCCACACAGTCGCGCCGAACGCCATTTTCCGTCTAGACGTGGAAGTTAATGGGTGTTTAGGGAGGTGGGGCCACCATGCTATTAAACATAAGTCGAGTTCCCCTTTCTTGGAATTGTCTTTTTGTATGAGTGTCTGCTGACTGCCTGTCACAATAACCTTGAACCCGAGTCCACTTGGCACCTGAGAAGGCGGCAACCACAGACAAAAGTCAGTTTTTGAAAGACAGGGATCGCCTTTTCCTTTCCCCGCCACACCCCGTGTTATGTGGTTCTGTCGTCCACGGCAGCTTCAGATGAAAGCCTCTTCCCATGAGGTCACGCTGCAAGGCGCGCTGTGTTCTCAGAATGCACGCGTGTAGTTAAAGCTGTAAGAGTCACACCTCCCCGGACGACTTACAAGGTGAACTCAAGGTTTCTAAATCTTCTGCATTCCCAGTCTTGGTAATTGAGAAAGGTATACAGAGGAGGGGGAAAGGCTGCCGGTGGTGGTGGTGGTGGTGGTGGGGGGGGGGGGGGGGAAAAGTGGGTCATATACACCGTGAAGATATTTCAAAGAGAAACGTAAATTTAAAATACTTGCCACTGATACAACTGTTGCTCTCCTTCCAGCACCATCCTGAATATTTCATAAGCACATCTTCAAGTGCCTCAGCTCTATTTGGCAGGATATTTTGAGCTGAGGTCCACAAGTGCCTAATGTGTGTTTCTGGTCTCTATTATGGATGAAGCCTGGGTTCAGTCTCCGCTCCTTGGGGTTGTTGTCCCCGCCTGAGGGAGAATGCAGGGCTGTCTGATTTCCCTCTTTGCCAAAATGATTTTCACATCTCCCTCATTTACTCCTTATGTATGTGTGAGTACGTCCAGCTTTTAGCTCCACCCAGCAGAAATCTAGGAGAGAAAGTAGATTTGCTCAGACACTTTCCAGTTTATTTGGTCTTGATTTACTATTTTGTTTCTTTCCTGGCTGTCATTTAGTCTGTAAAGAAGGACCGAGAAGTAATAACTAGTACTGTGAGTTACAGCAGTGACCTTATAATATATACTGGGATGCCTAACTGCAACAATTTAAATACCCTCAAGAGTAAAATGCAGCTGCAATCAGTGACCTCCTTGTGACATCTTTGACTTACCTGTGATACTAACCTCTGACCCTCCTCTTATTCGTGAGGAAACCCTAACCCCCTGACCTTTGAGTCAGGCACATCTTCCATGTATATCTTCCAGGTCAGAAGAGCTACTTCCTGTCAGGAACCAAGTGGAGGACACAGTATGTGCAAGGAGACATCCTGATGGTGGGCTAAGGAGGTGAGGCATCGGTTTGGTGGAGGGTGGTTAAAGGTTGCTTGGCTTGAGCTGTGAGTGCTGATGCCAGCACTCTGGTTTTACCCTGACACTGACCAACGAAAAGCAGCATGAAAGCCTCACTCGGGGCCAGCACAACCAAGCCTCCCATCTTTACTCGTATAAAAAGCATGCTCATTAGCCATTGTTTTGCTACATTAAAAACAGATTTATTCTTTACTTGACTCAATTTGGATCTGGCTTATTCTCCTGGAGCTTGATGATACATAAAACTCTCCAGATCGCGTGTGGCACTAAATCCTTGGCAAACGCCATGCAATTTTGTGTATGAGCCATTTGAATACAAAAAAAAAACTCATTACCCATCTGTGTGTGTGAGATTCAGTACAAAATGGATGCTCTCTTACCACATACAGCCTTCTTGTTTAATGGCTGCATGTGTGCGTGTTGGTCTGACAAAACGCGCAGTCTTTTCTGTCATTTTCTCTTCCATCCCGAACCAACTGAAGACAGACAATCCACTGAATAGTTGGCTCTTGAAAAATAGACATGAAAATTAAGCAGAATGCCACAAGTTTTCTTTCGCAAGTACTTATTAAGCATAATGACATTGCAGTTATCTTCCGAAACCTGTCGTGATGGTGTCAGGAGATGGGTCCGAATGCAGAGAAGAAAGACCAGGCATCAGTTAGTGGAACACAGGGTAAGCGCTGGCGGCGAGCAGCCAAGGGGGCCGTGAATCCTGGCCACCAGAAACTGTGCCATGGGAACTGGGTTGTATCTCTGGCCCAGGTGTGACCTGTGAGGAATGAGGTGTGTCCTCACTGAAGAACCTCCGAACAGACCCTGGAGGAAACGTCCATCTTATTAGTAGGTGTGATAGAAAATCCAGGGTGGGAACGTGAGTCCTGGGTGATGACAGTCTCGACGTCCCACTGTAAGGGAGCCACGACCCGTTTGGACGCCACAACGGGGGGAGGTGTAGTGACGGAAGGGTCTCGTCCAAACTGACGGGAGAAGGCATCGGCTTTAGTTTCCTTGGACCCAGGACGGTAGGTGAGGATGAAGTCAAACTGCTTATGTCATTCCATGGAGAACACACCATCCCCAATATTATGACTTTGCTGCATAGCTAAAACTTTTATCTGAAATGCCATTTTTGACCAATTTCCATTTTTTATTGGGCAATTCATATTAAGCACTTCACTTAGAAGGACAACAGGCAAACACATCCTGAGACATCCCAAGGTAATGTTCAAGTCGCCAGTCTGTGTCCTTAGCTACCATGTAACTACCCTGTAATTGAAAAGCTGTTTTGGGCTCTAAGCTTTTATACTCATCATAACTAATTATATAATAGGCTATAGATAAATTTCTTTTTATTCAGAATCGATCTAGTTTTTACCTTGATTTTTCGATATAGATATGGACACTATTGTGAATTCAATTGAAAAAAATAACTTGACAAAGATTGAAATTCTTGTTTGGGATGTAAATGCATCAAGCCTGGTTTTCCGGTATGCCGATGAAGGCAAAGGAACGAGACAGGAGGTGGTGAAAAATTCAGTTAAGTAGTGGCTTACAGCCCAGTCTTCTGTTACGGATCAATCCCTGTTATGACATTCCCAGAAAGTATTATGGGATGCCAGGGTGTATTGCATGTCTGCTGTCATGGTGTAGACCCTGAAGTGTCAGTTTTGCGAACGTGTCTGCTTGATGGCCTCACGACTGCCCTACGCCAACTGACAAAGCAGGGGACAGATGCGGGGGGGGGGGGAGCTGAGCTGGGGAGGAAAGCCGAAGATCACATAAGGCCAGATGGAAGAGGAATTGGGGACCAGTGCAGGTGACAGCTGACTGCGGGGGTTGCAGAGAGGCTGTGTGTGGGTGTGCGTGAGTGGCCAATTTGTCTCTGCATGTTTGTGTGGTTAGGATTCAGCGTGGGTGTGGGTGTGTGTGTGACTGCGAGGGGGTATGTGTGTGTCTGGTGAGGACATGTGTAACAGTGAGGATGGAGACTGGTTGCTTTTTCTGTACGTGATTGTGTTTAGTCATACCTGAGTTTAGGTGTGTGTGTGTATATCTGTGTGTGTGTGTGTGTGTGTGTGTGTGTGAGGGAGAGGGGTGTGCGGGGATTATGTGGCATGGCAACAGCAGCAATCAGGGCATCCAGTCCGAATGAACAAATTTCGGATAGGCCGTCAGAGAGAATAACACCGTCCGCCTACTCAACGTGTACTTGACGAGTTACGTGTGTGTGGCACGCACATGGACGCCGTGCATCCACAGAAGCGCCAGACAGGGAGAGATGAATATGTCCAGAACACCTATGAGCAAAGACAGGGAGCTTCAGTGCAGTGCTTGGACTGACCCAGGAAGCCTGCTCTCTGTGGACTGTGAGGAACGTGTGAGCCGTATGCTAATGGAGACTCTCAATCACCGCCTAATGTTGCTTCTCCAAATCCTCCCGCTTCGAATGCAGCAATGTGCTGTGAGGACCGCTGCATAATTATCCCTCTCTTCAGCTGCGAAGCCTCGTTTTGTTAAGAAATGAGAAACTTAAACGCATATAAATAACATCTGGTAGAACGTGCAAGCCTGGCTAGCTAATTAAGTGGTTTTTTTAAAAAATGAATCTAAAGTCAAGAGTGTGTCACTTTGATGAGTAACCGCCCCTTTCAGGCTATTAAAAATCAATTACAGCCTCCATTAGAACAGAAGAAATTCTCCCCTTCGGTGGACGGATCAGTAGGTAAATTCCGAAACCCACTAGAGAAAAGAAAAAAAAAAAAAAGTGAATAAAGTGTGGAAGCGGAATTTAAAAGGAGCAGATCAATAAAGGGTAGAACTCTGACAGAAAACAGGCAAACCCTCCCCTCCCAAAGACAACCCACTGCCAAGGACAAGGAATTTGTTGAAACCCTTGTGATTGGTCACTGGGAAGCTTCACGTTCATTTGTGGAGAATCAAGCAGGGGAGCCGCTCTTTGATAGACAGCGAGATTTAGCGAGAACTTGTTTTAATCAGGAGCACATAAAAACAGATCAGATCGACTAAGTCTGATGGAGCAGCTGATGGATGAGGAAAAAATACACAACGTCCATCGAAGATTGATGGGGGGGAGTGAAACTTTCAAAACAAGCAAGCTGGCTGACTGTGGCTGTCCTTGTTGTTGTTGTTGTTTGTTTTTTGTTTTAAGCCAAGTCGAGACGTCAGGCGATTTGTCTCCTGGCAGCACAAGGACGCTGAAACATTCCCCGCTGCTTGCTGTCACATCTGACTCCCGCCTCCTCACATCTCCTGTCCCTCAGAAGATGCTGTGCAAGCTGAGCCTCACTCCCTCTCTCTCCCCAATCCCACCTGACAACACGTGACAAGTTTCTTTCCTTCCCTTTTCACTTTGAGTCTGAGAATGTCCTCGAGACAAGACTCAATAAGACAGGCAGGAGACTCCCATCGAAATAAAACTGTCTATTCACGTCCCCCCCCCCCACTCCTTTTGTTTGCAGAGATTTGGAGGAGAGAGATACAGAACAGCAGTCCCACTCTCACTGCCCTGCGGGCTTCACACTCTCGAATGGAGAGGCATATTGACAGAGCTAACTTCAAATGGGGTTTTCACTAAGGCTTTCTAAACTTTACCCAAACAAAAACACAGAATAAAGACACTGAGTCATACCGATCAGGGTCTGGGTCCCACCATACCACTTTAGTGTGTTATATATTATTAAGCATATCTTGTAAACCAGTGTGGAACAAGGTGTCAGCACTGAGGACAGCTCCTGGGAACTTCGCCAGCAGGGGATGGTCCCTGTTGGGACAAGCTGTCCCAGCCAGACATCACTGCACTGGACTGGTGTTAAAAGCAACATCGAGGTGGCGAGGAGAGAGGCGGTGTCCAGACAGGAGTAAAGGGAAGGAGTCGGCTGGTACCCAGCTTCTCTGTTAAAGAGCTGCCAAGAAATTGTCAGAACAAGACTGGCAGAGGTACTGGCGCTCGCTTTGTCCGCCCAAGAGTTTTTGGGATTTTCCTCTATTCCCTCAGATTATGGTTACCCGGAAATCAGGCAGGAGCCAGGTACTCCTAAGTTGGGTCCTAGTACCCTGGGAGTTTTTCCACTGGCACCTTCCCTCAGCTGACACTAAATAAACAAATCCACACACAGGCATCCATGTGTCCAACCTCTTCAATAATCACTTACCCGATAGACGGCCTTCAAACCTCTCCCACCCCACAGAAGGATGGAGACACCGTACCTTGGGTTGAGGCGACGCCGCCCAACTCTTGACAGCCATGGGAGCATTCCATAATGGCATCAGTTTCTAGCAGGCTTCTCCTATTCATCTTCCTCCCTGACAGCAGTCCACACTTCATTAAACAGAGAATAAAAGCCCTTGTGTGCCATTACCAACACTCACAGAGAGAGAGGCGATTAATGTCACATTACGCAAGCAAGATTCTTAGGCTTGCTGGTTTAAAGTAGGTGTGGGGCAATGAGATTGGCTCTCTGCCCCTCACTAAGCTCACTCAAGCTGCTACACTGCACATTCAAGGCTGAACTGGAAGAGCTCAGTATCCTGCTCCT
The DNA here is from genome assembly GCA_009936485.2 of Gymnarchus niloticus. NCBI lineage: Eukaryota > Metazoa > Chordata > Actinopteri > Osteoglossiformes > Gymnarchidae > Gymnarchus > Gymnarchus niloticus. The sequence continues at coordinate 1,721,802 of JAACJT020000081.1, forward strand.
GGCTGAATCTTCTCAGGATGGTTTTGAGCTCTAGACTGATTTTCACAGGACTGTGTCAAGCCCTAGACTGAATTTTCACAGGAGTGTACTAGATTACATTTTCACAGAAGTGAACTGAGCCCCAAACTGAATTTGAACCGCCACTGAAACACCTTGTCCAGGGAGACCTGCACCTCCAGTCCAAATCCTAACAAATGTGGTGTTCTTTTTAAAAAAAACATTTGGACTGTAGCTTGGATATCTGATTCACATTTCAATGCTATGAATGGATTAAGGTGACCTAATTCAGCAAATAACACGGGAAAAATGCATTATGCATTTCTTCATTCAACAAAAATCAACAGAAATGCTCTTTTATTGCACGGTGAAAATGCTCCCCTAGATTTACTGTCTCGTAAACCGAATTCATCGGATACGCAAAAGCAGGTGCACATGATTAGCAGATCATTGTAGCTCAGAGCTCCCAGCTGGTCTATTTTGAGCTAAAACCTACTGTCTGTGGCATCGCATCGAAACAAAGATCAATAGAGTCCTCAGAGCCCCTTGGAATGATGCCTCAACAAAGCAATTTCAAAGGAATTTTAAGTCAATTGTCACACAGCACAATGGATTACCATTTCTGACACAGTTGTCTCAAAAGGAGATGAACTTGGCCTATGTAGGTGATTAGGGAGAAAGAATCCTCAGCTCTCAAAACAGAACACAAATGTGCAATTGAAATTTTGATAGCGATGACCTGACTGCAGGACTAGACTTTGAAACAAAGTGTCCTGCATGGAGGAACATGTCAAATATTGGAGTTATTTGGCCACAACATCAGAAGACATGTTTGGCCTTCAAAGAGAGGGTCCTTGTACCACCTTTTCATCATGGAGATGAGAACATTATGGGCTGGGTATGGTCTGCTGTTTAAGGTGCCGGGCAGCTAGATGTCACCGGCCATGAATTCCCCAGCATATCAGAGGGCAACCCTGAATGGACCACAAAGTCTTCTGTATCCAAGCTGAACTGGAGATATGATCTTTCAAAGACCTGGTGACCTGGAATATGAGTGAATGTGTGAGATCTGTGGCTCTGGGAGGAGAAATGGAGATATTGGTTAGTTGATGCATAGCCAAAATTTAAAAGGTATTAAAATGGATGGGGTCTTGACGTATGGTTTACATTCAAAGAAGCCCTCAAACATCACACAGCATAAACATTTCTGTGTGGTCCAGTGGGCCAAAATTCCTCCCAGCCATTGTGGGAAACTGATACAGAGTTAGCAGAAAAACTTACATGAAATTGTTTTTGTCAAAGGTGAAAACACCAGGTATTAACAAAAAAGTACATCTACTTTTTAGACTTGTTAAATGTGGACACCTCTAATGGTAGCTTTGAAAAGAACATAAGGAATTCATCCATTACTTTCATAATCTTAATGCTTAATCAGTACAGGGTCACTGAGAGTCCATCCAAAGTAGTACAGGACAGGAGGCAGGGGACAACGTAGATGGGATACCGGTCCATTACAGGATATACACGTGATCTCACACTATGGGCACTTCATAGGGGCCGAATAGTTGTGAGTAAACTTGAAAAACTCAGGGAGAACATGCAAGCTCCACACACGCACACGCGAAGCAGTGGTGAGTTTCAAACCCCCCCCCAGTCCTGGAGGTTTGAGGAGACAGTGCTACCCACTGAGCCACCATGCTGCCTGTCTCAGACAACCATATGCCCAAATCTCATAAAAAGACAAAGATTTTCAGCAGGTACCACATTCTCAGGCCACAGCCTATTGTGTCAAGTTCTGTTTTTGAATCTGAACATTAAAGTAAGTTTTGTATGTCTAGTGATGGCGACTGAAAAGCCGCTTACATAACAAAGTGCAGCCCCCACTCTATGGCCCAGGACTGGCCACTCACAAGGGGCCAACTGCTGGTAAATGAGCAGGAGCAGCAGTCAAACTGTCATGGCTACTGTCAACTCGTTTTGTTTTTGTTGCTTGTTTGTTTGCAGCATGGTGGTGGGGCCAAGGCAACCTTGAGTTGGGCATCTTGCTTGCGGGAGAGCTTATGCCTGACATGCACACGTCCTCACACAGACACCTGAGCGGACTTCTGGGCTCTGTTGGCGTCTCTTCGTCGCTCTGCAGGAAGTCCTCAGCTCACTTCCTGTGACATTCATCTGCAAGAGAATCTGTGGAGGAGGAGGAAGCTCTTGGACGCCGCTGGTAACCATGGCATCATCTCGGGCTTCAGTTTCAAGTGCTAAGGTTTCTGGTGGGGAGGAACAATGATACTGGGGGGAGCGCTATCTGTTTTGTATGCTAAATTCACGAATTTCACTCACTTGTTTGCACCACACCTATTTGAACGTACAGTGCGACAGATCCTTACTGAGACCAGTTCCATTTGGATCCAATTTACGCATTTTAGATTCATTATCGTCTGACTCCAAGGCAAAATTTATTTGACAATACTCCTAATCATGGAATTTATCTTTTCACAGCTCACTAGTGTGAGAAACCTTTGTCTATTTTATGAAGTAGCAGATCACTTGCTGAGGACACGAACATCCGCAGGTGTCATTAGTAGACAATCAATGCGAGACCGGCACATACTCAAAGGCTGATTTAAGCCCTGGCTTTTTGCAGCAGGAAGAGAAAGTAGCGAGAGATATTGTTTTATGTTACGTTTTGCCCTAGATAATAACGAGGTAGTCAACGCAAAGGTAAGTCTAACAGCTTTGACTCATTGTGAGAAATAGTCTTCGAAAATCTCCCAGAACGTACAGCTAGATATAAAAAAAGAAAAACAAAATCCATCGCCGCATGATTTTGGAATAGCCTTGCTCTGTCTCCATCTAGGCATACATACTGTATCAATAAAAAAATCTTAATTTCTCATATCTCAGTTTCATTCTGTTTCGTTCCATTGGGGTGTTTTCAGGAAGCAGAAGTTCAGAAGACAGAGACTTCGAGTGAGAAAAGATGATCTTCGCTGTTTCACCTGCGAGTTTTTTCTTCCCCAAACAGGTTTGAGCAGAGGTGTTTTAGCACGGGACGAGGCTAATTAGAGCCTGTGCAGAGGATGCACAATTAGCAGGTGAGCAAGTTCAGACACGCACCATGCTCAAGGTACAAACTGCACGATTAGACGGCGTTCCGCAAGGTCACCTTACCAAGGCTGGCCTGCATAACGCAACGGCAAAACAGAGACAGAAATCACACACAAATTAGCTATTAAGGGTAGGCTTATTTCAGGATTTAAACAACAAAGCTTCCCCCCATAAATAAATAAATCATGTACCATTCATTTTTCGCAACCCTCTACAAACCATGGGAAAAGAGAAGAGGATGGAGAGAGAGGATATAGTAAATCAATGGTACGCAATTATGCACCACGCACAGTTAATCCCCCTCCAGAAGACTATTAGAAAGGTCTGCACTGCTTGTCATTTCTTCCAGTGAGCACCGTCATTCTGCAGGGTTGCCAGATTGGTATGTCTTATCCGTTTGCGACTCCCCCTTAAACATGCCATGCCTGTAGAGGTATTTTATGGAATTCACTGTGTCAAGCTTTAATAAAGAATAAAAGTAATATGAACCTGTAGAAATCCATAAAGAAATTACTTCCATACAGTCACGCAGAACTGGAATAATCCTAACGAGGCCTGTAACACGAAATTGACTAATTAGCAACGTTATTGCTGACTGGAGAAAATTATATCTTCATCGATAAAACTTAGCGAGCTACAGTGGGGCCAATTTAACACTTCTCCATACCTACGGGCTTCAGAGAATTTATCTTTTGGAATAGCTATTGGACTTAGTGAAAGAAACAATCGACAATTCAAGGCTGGCTGGCTGAAATAAAAAACAAAGATAATAAAATTGTTTCAATATGTACCCGTATTTCAATAAAGGCAATTTTTTTCTATTGCAAAAAAAATAATAATAAGATATCATTAGGGCTAAATTAAGCAATAAGCCTGTAAGTGGGTATCATGGGCTTGTGATGGTTCATTGAACATTCCATTTCTCTCCACAGCATTAGGCTGTCTTGCTGGTCTCCTGACCATACTAAAAAATAAATATTTCATTAAAAGAGGAGGGAATTTAACCGTATTTTTAATCTTTTTTACTTTTCATTATTAGCACAGAGACAAGTCCATGATCATCCATATGCATGTGATCACCACAGATCCACAAAAGGGGTGATGAGAAATGAAGACTTATAGACCCTCCTGAGAATCTTACACGATGTACGGTGGGGGGTCGG
>JAACJT020000081.1:1729113-1755155 GCA_009936485.2 Gymnarchus niloticus
ATCCATCCATCCATCCATCCATCCATCCATCAGCCTATGCCAGGACAGACAGGGTACACCCTGAGCCAGACGCTAGTTTATTACAGGATACACACGATCCCACACCATGGGCAATTTGGAGACACCCGTTCAATGCAGTGCAAGCTTTTGGATGGTTACAAGCTCTAAGACTTGAAAAGACATTTCTTTCCTGATTATTTTATGCCTGTTTCTCATTAAAGCTGCCAGAAGCCTTCTGAGAATTAAAGTCAGTACCACTAATTAAAGCAGACACGTAAAAAATTGCCAAAGGCTCTTTTCATAAAGTATTTAATTAGGACAATATATTCCATATACAAAGATGCTGGTTAATTGTACTACACGCGAAGAGGTCGTGTTTGGAAATTATACACATCTGGAGAAATCTGCATGATGCTGCAGTGAACAGACTGAAAATGGGGGGAAGTATTTTTGTTTCTGTTTTATTAGAACACATTTTTTTTAGTCTCTCAGAACAAAATTATGTGTGAAACGGTTAACCAGCAAAGGTAAAGAAAATGGAACGTTCCTCTGAGCTTAGCACGGCTGACGAAATTGGTGCAGCGGGCCGACATGAGTAACAGGAAAAGGTGAATGACAGCGTGCAGGCAGGCGTCAGAGTGAAGATGAAAGGATCGAGTTGTCGGGGTAACATTGCGACGGCGAGTAAAGTAAAAGTCACGTGAAAAGACGCGGTCTTCTTCTGAGGGGGAAATTAAAAAGCAAAGCACCTCCACGTACCTGGGCTGGAGATCCCAGTTGACCAGGGTGCATTAACTGTGGCAGGGGGAATGGTGGTGAGACCTGATGGCACCGGGTGGGGAGAGGATCAAACACTAGGCTGAAAATTCGGGGGACCAATCTATCTTCATGAGGTTACTCACAGTGAGGCTGCCTTAGGAAAAAAAGCAAATGCTGATTCCTCTAAGGGATGTCAATTCTGATTGCACTGATCAATCAGTAACCAGAATTAGTCAAGAGTCAAGTCAAGAGTTAACACAACGAAGAATTAACACAATGACCTGCTATTTCTTTGCATCGGCTGGTATCTTGCCGGACATTTTCTGAGTTTTAAGCGCCAGATTCAGGTGGGTATGGGGTGGGGGGAGGTAGGTGTTAAAAAACACCGACGGCGACCATCTGTTTCGCCACGGCTTTCGTTACACTATTTCCCTAGTGGCCTTCAGAGTGCGTTAGAATTGGTGGGATACCATCCATATCTGGACATACCTTATGTTGTGACAGAGAAGGACACGGGGGGAAAAAACAACACATCGCAGGACTGTCTAAAATGAGTTTGTCATCACTTTTTTATATATTAGTTCAAAATCCAATCGATATATGTCTATTTCATACCACTGCTTGCGTAAATTGCTTCTCCCTCAGCGTTTAAGGCTGAAGTTTTCGAAAGAGAAAAAGGAATTCTAATAATATTAACTACTATGATAAAAACTATGATTTTATTATCTGCTTACTCATTATCTACACAAAACAGCCAGAAACGATTAATACAGGATGCTACATTAGCCGGGTTTCTGCCAGGAACTTAGGCAGTATCCTCTGGCTATCAGAAAAACTGCTCTGCTCTTTGACCTTAGATTAATTCCCACAGATCCCTGTTATTCAATTTGACAGTTTTAGATTGAAGTGACACCGGAGGCTTGTTTATTATTCTGGGGTACAAAACATGGCTCACAAATCCACATAACCCGAGGCTCATTGCAATTTTGAGATGCCTGTCTCCAGAACATAAATAAATAAATAAATAAATCACTTCAATCACTCAGACACAAAAGTGTTTTGATGGTTTATAGAGCGGTTACTGAAGAGGGTGATAGCTTGTTGGTGCATTGCCTAGTTCACTCGGGGATTCAGGTCAGATCTCTTTTTCCACAAAGCTTCGTCGCTTTTTTTTTTTTTGACTGTGCTACAAACAAATCTTTCATGATTCGTTATCATGGCAAAGAAATGCATAATCGGATCATTCTGCTGGAATTCAAACAAGTCAGTGATGTTAATTAATATCTAACCAGTTGGTAATTATGCAAACTAAGATCAACAAGGAAGATCTTTTCCTCAGCTAGCTTCAAATCTGATTTTGCCCGCCCAGCTTTCGTTGTGGCTTTGTGAAACTTGTATTCAATTAGGAAACGAAATGCTTTTCTACTGTTGAGTTAGAGAGAATAACTCCCGTCCTCACTGCAGACTGGAAACAGCACATACTGCCAACTTCCCTGGACCTGCATCCTAAAGAGCTTAATAATCAGTATTAATTATAATATGCAAGCCTGCACATGTCCTGAAAACACAACAAACTTAGTGGGGGGGTTCGAAAAATCAAATATTGTCCCCAAAACTGTCAAAGTGTGCCGTCTGCACCCCCCACCCCCTTTTGTTTTGGCATGTATATGACATGATGGAATGCAAACAGATGGCAGAATGCACTCGCTCACGTGCACGCTCGTGGCCCGGCTCTCTTATGGAGGGCTCTGGAGCGCAAGGCCATTTAGCATGCGAAGGAGGCAGCTCATCAAGCTTAGATATTTTCCACAACCCCTTGCGCCTCATTTGCAGCACCGGGGCTCAGGGGAATTGGATGCAAACACTGCAGCTCGTCACAATTATGTCCCATTGTCCATCAAAGGCGGTGGCTGGGGGAGTTGGTTGAGTCTAATCAAAGCTGGTGTGAGCTCTGCGGCCCATTCTCCAACCCAACACCCCGATGAATCAGCGACGTTGCCCGTGTCCATGGCAACGGCCCACCGGATCGCAGTGACAACAGGGCCGGCCATTAAGTCCAAAGGAGTTATGCAATCATCCCTCGGTTAGCCTCTTGACGGCATCAATCAGTCCTGGGCCTTCAGCAAACAAGTCTCACCCACGTTCGACACCATGACTGCTGCTCATCTTTAAAGGGATTTGCTCCTGTCGCTGATGCGTCTGCTGCCTCTGGAAAGATCTGCTGCTAAAGTTTAATTACCGCCTGTGCTTCTTTGACAGGACAGGGCACATCTAAGCCTGATGGCAAGTGGCTTTGCTTAACACCAATGAGAAAGCAAGCCCTGTATCAAGTTACTACACATGCCCGTTTTTAACATCATTCTGGACGTATGGCATGCATAGCATTTTCTGTGTCATTTATGGTCCACAACTCCTTATACCTATTATGTATATATAATGCGAATGTAACTCAATGGCACTACCCATGGTGATATTCCCATTGAGCTTAGAGAAGTTGAATAATGCTAAGAGGAGAAGTACAACAATCTCATAGGAATTTCAAGTGGAGGAGATGAGACGTCAGTCTCAAACCAGGCTGAGCGTTATAGTGAACACATTACAAAGAAAGATCATGAGGTCAAGATGCTAAACAGCCAGTGGCTGCATGAGCAGTCACTCACAAGGAGACGTCGAACCAATCTGAGGAACCTGCCTGGTATGAGACAAGGCGGAGCCATTTTGCAGTATCTCCAGAGGCTTTTATTTCAGTGAGAAATGTTAACGGGACCTGCTCTTGCCTGTTTGAATCAAATTTGGGTTCCATTTCTGGTGAGAGGGGATACCTGTGCCTACCGTCGCCAGCCTTCCAAGACCTTTGCAATGATGGGCTGCCCAAGACTGTCCACTCCGCAGGCTGCCCGACCAACTCACAGGATGGGCAGTGGCGTCCATTCCTGGTGTAATGTCCCCAAGCAAGGTTAAAACGGGGTGACATGGTGTGAGGTGTGCCGGGTAGGCCAGCAACCTTGGGGGGAACACAAGTTTGGCCTGAGGCTTCAGGTGCAGGGCCGTGTATGGGTGGGTGCCCAAACTAGAAATAATCCGGTGGTGGTCAAATGAAAGACACAGATAACAGTCCACGTCCTGACTAACTGCTATCCGAATGATACTCACATACAGAGTAGGTCATTTTCTGGGTTCTTCCTACATGTTAGTGTGTGTTCTGTACCTATCCACTTCACAGAGAACATGATTCGTGAGTATGTCTTCTGCTGTCTTGGTTTGGCCCTTTTGTTTTCTATTTCCATGGATGTTTTTATTGTTGTTGATCGCAGTCAGTCTGTTTGCTTTACCTCCCTTTGACATAACACAGGAATAGGACAGCTCAGATACCTGACAGCTATTGGCCACTCCAGCGTTTAAGTTCACCCCGTCCAGGCCAACATGCCCCCCAGCATGTCTGGGGATCACTGTCGGCTATCTGATGGACGACAGAGTCTCCGGTTGTGTCAGGCTGAAAAAGACCTGGCCTTTGCTTGCCAGTGTGTCGGTAGGACGCAGTGAGCAGACTGTCATGGAAACTAAGAGTTCAAAAACCTGGCACTGAGTGCCGGCTACACCCAGCTACACAGGCAGCTGTTTTCAAGCCTTCCCGGCGTTTCTCAGTCTTCGATGAAGGAGGAGCCGTCAAAAGGAGGACGAGGAACTTGGATGCATCATCACTGACCGCGGCCAAAACACAAAGACGCGATGCCAGGTTCTGCTGCCACCGCAGAAGAAGCCTCAATGTAGCAGAACGAAGAAACCATATGCTGGAGGGATTGTTTGCATTTGGCCTTTCATATTAATTTCCTACCTTCGGCTTTTTTTGGGAATTCAGCAGGGAAAAGGAAGAAACCTTGCTGCCGGGATTATTAATGGGGCATCTGCCGTCCTTAATGGCTGAAACCCATCCTATGGCACAGGAGGCAACACAGGAACCAGTGGTTATCATTTCAGACCCGGCTCAGTCGTATTTCACTTTAATTACTGGTAGCATCACATCCGGCCCAAAGACAGAGAATGCTAATTAGACCATGCCCCTGCGAAGAAGCAGCATGTTTGCAAGGAGACCCGAATCAGGGATGGAGGTGGGGCTTGGCCAGGTGGATGAAGTGAGTGGACGGCTTTGGAATGTGCCCAAATTTTAGAGGAGGATCACGTCTCCACGGCTGAGGGAAAGTGCCAAAGAAATGGATGGCATTATGGAAAGACGGATTCCTCAAGGCATCTCTTTGGAGAAAATCACATCCATTTTTTTTTTTTTTTTTAGTAAAAAACGATTTGATTACTGTCTTGTTTTTTAAGTAGAAAATACTTCAGTGCAAATCAATTAAATGCAAAGCAAATGCTTAAAACCTGAAGAAATAATCTTAACTTCAACATGAACATAAAGGACATCAAACCAGAATGTGAACTGCTTAATAAATCCATAAATCTTCAATAACTAGTTATCCAATTAGTGGCAATCTACAGCCAATCCTATCCCAAGAAGCAGAGGACAGGGGACCCCCGAGAGTGGAAGTCAGGACAGTGCAATGACAATGGAGACAGAGGCACCTACTTTTCTGGATCGTACGGTTTTTGAACTGTGTATAGAAGGAAATTGAGTTCAAGCAGCAGACCCAAGCAAACATTATAATCCATAATCAAAAGTGTTAACAAACAAGGCAAACAGAGCTCAGATTCCAGGGTCTTTGCCTTTGCTCCATTTAACTGGGTGGCAAGCTCATTCATACCGCATCCCACGGAGCAGATACCACAGTTAAACCCAGACTTTTGTCGTGTCACACGCTCTCGGCCCTGCCAGAGAGATCGGAGAGCTGATTTGTGTTTGCGTTTGCACCCAGCACCGAATTCAAGTGCAGCAGTCACACCTGAGGAGGAGACTGAAGCCCCAGAGAAGGTTTCATCTTTACAGACGGTGCGGCTGGATGCGGACATCAATCTGAAGAGGATCCCTACATGTGAATATGATTCACACCATGCTCCGGCAAAGACCAGAGAGGAAGGTGTCAGGCATCAAGGAGCAATGGGGCTTTGGGTAGGGGGATTACCTGCGATGGAGTGTCAAGGATACCCCGTCATAGCAGAGAAGGAGAGAGGCTCCGGGAGGAAATCTGGCTGGTCCTCAGATCGATGGAGGGCCATGGATGTGGAGGGGGATACAGCAGCCTCACGATTCCTGGGACAGTGTCCATGCAGAGTGAAAGAGAGAAGAGACAATAGCAGAACTGAAGTGTGTGCGAATTGACGTGAAATCCATCTGCTAATTTACCTCCTGGCTCAGAGTGCTAAGTGGAACAGGGGCTTTCTGCCATCCATTTAGGCTTTGGTTGGTGGTGCAGCAAGCACTTCATAGGATTTAATGCTTTCATTCCACCTGCAAATACAGGATGAGAAGAATTCAGTTGGATCTGCCTCATATACATCCGATGGCGGATCATAAAATTCTGGCCTAACAACATACGCACGTTCTCATTATTTCAACGAACGCATTTGTGATTTTTTTTTACAGATATTTACGATACATTCTCAAATAGATTAACTGAATGGGAATGAATATTGTCACGGGACAGGACACGGACCACCGGATGTGTGAGCACGACCCCCCCAGGGGAGTCTTTATTGGTGCAGAGCGGCACACTCATAAATGTAGGGCTGGTGAACATGCAGGTAAAGGCACTGGGCATCATAGACCTTGGGGGGACACAGGCAGACAGGGTCCTTAAATGGGGGGGTGGTCTCCAGCAGGTTTGCCTATATGCATCGTGGATGACTCCAGCCACTCCCACGGGGTCCAACAGGCCCTTTCAGCCCCAACTGGAGTCCCCTGTCATAGGAGACAGTCGGGGGACAGTCTCTCTCAGGTTCTCCCAAGAACCACACTACACTGCTGGCTCATCCTAGAAGCACACAACCATCGCTGGTCCTTTTCCCCAGCCTGGTCCACATTTCAGGTTGACGTCTGTGCTTGTAATTAGCCGGCTCCAGCTGCGGCTACTTTCGCGGCTCCTCACATGTTCCCGAGGAACGCGGTCCACAATTAAAGGAGCCACAGGCAGTCAAGGGGGTATGGCACCTTCACAATCCACCTTAATAGGCTCGCAGTGTTCTTCACAGCTATGCTTCTTGTCTATCCCAATAATATCTACATATCTGGTATGAAGAAAACATAAAGGAAGCACGAGACAGCCAGGAGATGCATCCGTATTATCACCACCCACAGAATAAATCAAGTTTTTTTCACTGCAGGGAAAAATGCTTTTAATTGTGTAAGCTCGTCCCCCCCATACACACACACACCACAAAAAAGCATATTCATTGCATTTCCAGACACGCATGTTCTTGACTTTAAAGGGAAAAAGTCTTTTGTTTAAGAATAGAACAACTTCTTGCTTTTTGCTGCAATGTGGGAACATTTTTCCCCCCAAACTGTCCCTTTGGGGAGAAAACAGTCGGCGAATTTCACTTGCTTTTGAACATCGACACTGCGGCCCCTTAGCAAAGCTGAGGGCAAAACGTTTTGTGTGGGGACGACACTGTGAGCTCTAACGCCGTACGGGAGGATACCGTATGTGCCGAGCCCATCCAGAACAGGCACCCGGTGAAAAGACAAACCTTCAGAGGGGATATATACGGTGGGCCGGTAGAAAGAAAGCAAACTGACGTTTTGTTTTCGGCTCCACAGCCTGAAGAAGATCTTGTGACAGATATACAGCTTAAAAAATATTTTATAACATAGCAGCACTAGAAGTACATCAACTGTAAGTGTGAAGAAATGGGAAGGTGGAGGAATAGAGAAAGTAATATCTGTGTAACCGCTGTCTTTATTCACACACAAGGCAGGAAAGTAAATTAGCTGAAGACAGCCGTGAATTATACATAGGTCATGCCCCCTTTGGAGCTCGAACACCGGCACGTTTGATTAACGTTGTATCAGGCAGTGGGCCAAAGCGCTTATCTCTGCGACCGAATTTTAAACAAAATGTGAAAACGGAGCGGGAAACCCAAGATGTAGGACACGGCAGCCAGGAAAGGGACAGGTGGGCTGAACCCGTTGACTGTTTGGTCGATGAGACTTGACAGTGCTTTTGGGTGGGTCGCCCGATCCTTCTGGGTAATTTACCCGGCCGATCGAACGCCGCCATTCGAAATCACTTCATTTTCACTCTGGACACAGAGGCCAATGGGCCAGATCCGTCTTGTAGGTCTAGCATCGCAACGCGTTTTCAAAAGTAGCATTCAATGTGATGCTGTTGCTTTTAACTTGCATCCTGATATTTGTTTAAATTTCAGACAAATTCATATTATCCAAGCAGGGTTCCAAGATTAAGCGGTGAAACTGTTTATCTAGTTTTGCAACGTAGTCTGGAGTTCCACTGCTCACAAAAAATCACTCTTTCGCCATATGAGAAGCTGAGAAAGACACGACCTCGGGGGTCAATTACGCCCAATGTGATACATCAGGGGAACAGCCTCACATTACTGAAACTAAGGATCTATGAAGATTGTATTCTTACATTTTGGACCTCTGATTGGTTGATTTCAATTTCTCAGCACGTCCGACCTGTGCCAGCAGCACCTTGGTTTCATTCATTACTTGGAATGGGTCAATAATTTGTCAAAGGACTGATACCATGAAGTACTGTGGCCATTATACTGATTTATCTCTGGTGCAGACATCCCAGGCCACAGAGTCGTGGACGTGAGAGACAGTCAGTAAACTTTACGCTGTCTTTCCACGCACTCCGCCCGTTAAATGGAAATGAAAAAACTACATTTGAGAAATAGGTGTGTTTGTTGAACATCAGGGTGCGTCATTGCGTGACTCTTACTTCTGCTTTAAAAATGATGTAACGCAAAGGTGGTCGTGAGTTTGAAAAAGCTTCCAAAACATTTCTGATGGAAAGTCTCAATGTTTTTTTTTTTTTTAAATGTTAGTCCAGTAGTACACAAGGCTCACCCAGTCATATAGTGGTTCATTTAATGCATGCCTTAATTATAGTATATACAGTCTTACATTTTCAACTGAACTTAAAAATGCCATTGTCCAGCGAGCTGCTGATTTTGTATGAAACCGCCAATACATTAATTTATGCTGAAAATACCCGACTAATGATAATGATAATAATAATATTAACGTAAATAAGGATCACAGATGGCGTACATGCTCGCTAAGCTTGCTCGTTAAAGTATTTATGGTATTTTTACAATTGCTCCAGGCCTCTCATTTGCATAATTAGTTCGACATTAAAAAGATCGATCTGGAAATAAATTTACAGGTGAAATTTCCTATTACGCCCCACGAATGCCACCCACTGCACAAAAATGCCATTTTGAGATTTGTGCACCAAATGATCACATTAGTCCCATCACAATGCCTAGACAAACAAAAAAAAAAATCCACGTTTATAGACAAACAAAAAAAATCCATATTTTTACATCAATATGTTAATAAATGTATTCCTAAACCGATAATACTATTAAGCTTTAATATAACATAGATTGAGTTTAACATTAATCTGAGAAATACGTAGTGAACAATACGAAATGACACTCGCTTGAGGTCGCGCTGGGGAGATGGCATTTGCAGATGGCTTTTTTTTATGTTTAATGAAAATGGGTACATAAGACACGGGGGAACAGGCTGCAGTCCTTTCGGCCTTCCGAGCGAACAGAGAGGTGTCACCGGTACCGGCGCAGCGGCAATGCCGCCGAGTACACGAGGAAAAGTAATTGGTCCCATAATACAGGATAAGCCCGTTAGGTCACATTTACCCCGCGTCACTCGAGCAGTGGACGTCTGCACACGGGGGACACCCGGGAATGTCCGAACGCCACCAGGCAGGAAAACGGGGCACTAATTTATAAGGAATACCGAGCCCCTTCTCTATCGACCCCGTCTACGGCAATGTCACGATGCCGTTCTTGTTAAAGGCTGCGTCTCTTTTTCCTTTGCATTTCACATGTTAAGAAGGGGAAGGTGTGAGGAAAACACACCTGTGCTGGCAGTTGTTTTAAAATGGAATTTCTTCCAGTGTCGTCATGTATTGTATGCAATAAAATTGTCACTTGTGAAGTCGGTAGCATTTACTAAGACGGTCACATTAGCATTCCACTCTAGGATCCTGACTTAAGGATATCTAATACAATCTAAAATCATACTGGAAGCAAAGATTTAACTAAGAAATAAACCGTTATTAGCATTCAAAGCAAAAAACTTAGCTTTAAATTTTATACAGTCTTCATCTAGCACTTAGATATTTGTTAGATTTTTTTCTTTTTTTTTTTACATTTGTCTGCATATAATTAAATTTACATATAGAATTTTACATACCGTAGCTCTAATTAAAGCAATATTGTAAATACTTTGCTCAGATTTGAAAATTGTAGTAAGAAAGCAAACATATATCAAGTTATTTTAACACACGTCGCTTGCTTGATTGCAATAGCTGCCGTTCTAATATTGAACATTTTGTCCAAGCGTGAAGGATAAAGAAATGTGAAAAAACAAGGCTTTCAGCTGCCAAAGAACTTCTTAGTTTCAAAGTCTGCTATAAGCCTCGTCTCCCTGTATCAACCAGAGGAGCATCCTTGCAACTACAGGTACGCTAGAGCAAGGTGCAAACATTGCAGGATTTTTAACTTTAAAAACAACTGCTGTTACAGTTGAACTTAGGTTGCTCCGATATTGTCGACTGAGCCTCGTTAACTTAAATTCCTGCAATGCTAGCAGATTTTAGCTGCCTCACACCTCAATATGTTCTGTTCGTGGAGGTAGTTCCGCATACTTTGCATATAACTAGGCCTGACTTCATGCAATAATCTCCCTCGTAAATTAATCTTAATGTGATTTTTAGACAAAACAGATATAAATAAAATGTGTGCTTCCTTATATAGTAGCTAACCACTGGTGATGGTAACTCATTCCACAGAGCTTCTGGTCTAATATACCTTGTCTTCTGGATGACTTCAAGCTATTAGACGTTGAGATCAGCTGAAGGATATGTTCCACTTTTAAGTGGTGGAATTCAATCAAAATGATTTTAATACGTGGGGGCTTGGAGCCCTTCGCCGAATACCTGGTGTGCAGAAGTTAACCTTCGAATGTCACTGTGACGTCACCTCGCACTTTCTATACGTATCCTGTGGAACTGTTTAAAATAGGAGAATAGGTTTTGTGATTTATTGTTTTGATTTATTTTAAGAATTTATATGCCTCAGCTACACCCTTTAAGTAACTGCTTACGGAAACTAAAAAGAACCTTTGTTTTTCCTTTATAACTTATTTCTATCAGGTGTGATAAATATAGCTATTTTTCAGTACCTTAGACTTTCAGTAGCCTAAATCCAATGGGGTCACCAAACCTGTATCCAAGATGTGGGCTAATTTGGATGCTGGATTATTTTAGTGTTGTTGTTGAACTATACTTTACAATCACAGAGTATAATCAACATAAAGCATTATGAAGTATTCTGGTATCGATTCTACACAATGTCTGTATCCTAGACGATCCATTAGCCACAAATTTTCCTTCCACAGTGTATTCTGTACCACCCATAAAACGGTCTCTCCATATTTTCCCAGCATAAATAAATGGCCATTGCAATGTCTTAATAAAACCTTTCCACATAAATTCTGAAATCCGGGCCAGCTTGAGCTTTACCTTGATGGAGTGTAATGTGGACATCTCACCAAATGGAAAAGTAATACCATCTTCTTCCGTTGTTCTCTCAGTTTCTGCTGTGAGGTATTAAACAAAAAACAGATGTATGACTCTTTTGTGGATGACAGAATATAGGTTTCAGCCAGCCATTTGCTGGGGTTTTCAAGTGGAAAGCCTTGAGAATTATATATATATATATATATATATATATATAATGTGTATATATATATAAAAGATAGGCTTTAAATCCTTTTGCGAAATGGGATTACGGTTGAACCGTGACATCTGCGATGTGACGTATTGAGCCGTGTTCCAACAAAAATGATATAGGGAGCAAGATTAAAAAGCCGCGCATTTCCACCAATTTTCTTTGATGCTCCCATACCAGGACTGTGCCGCACGGAGGGTGGATGGCAGGTGGGTGGATGGGGATGACGGCTCCGAAACCTCCGTAGCGGTCACAGAATTGACAGCAGAGGGACATCCCATCTGACCTAGGTGTGTAACAAATGGACTCTGAGTGTCAGTGTGGATGGGACAGAAATGGCATGAGGATTAAAGATTAAACCAGTGCGTGATTTTGCTGGAGGCTCTGGTGGGGATGGAATCGACCTTCCTGTTCTGAAATCTCCAATGTCGTGAATATTAAGAAAGATGTGCTACTGTCTCTGGTTGTTGTTGAAGTTCTCCTCCATTCTCACCAATTTTTAATACCTTCGCGTACTTTCATAAACTTTAAAAATGTCTGGATGTCCCACTTGCTCATCTACCCAGTACAGGGTTGTGATGAACCTTTCATAAAACCACATGATGGAAAGGTTCACAGAGGAAGACCTAGTCCCTATGAAAGGTGCACCTTTCAGAGACCATAAGTAGAACCCAGAACATGCTTCATGCATATACCGCTGTCCAGATTACACAATGAGCATCCTTAACCATGCGGAAGAAGAGTGTACAGGTACTGGCCTAGCCTGCCTGCAGTCCTGACCTGTCTCCAATAGAGAATGTGTGGAAAATTCTGAAATGAAAAATTGCAACTGTACTGTTGCACACCTTAAGACGTGTTTGCAGCAAGAATGGGATAAAATAACACCTGAAGCGCTTCATCGCTTGGTATCCTCAGTGCCAAAATGTCTTTTAAGTGTTGTGAGAAGGAATGGCAACATTATAAAGTGGCAAATGCTTTACCATGCCAACTTTTTTTGGAACGTGTTGCAGGCCTGAAATGCAGGAATGGATGTATACTAACAAATGAAATGAAGCTGACCAGACAAAACATGAAATATCTTGGGTTCATACTGTCTGCAATGAAATATAAGTCAAAGTAAATTGACTGTTTTTTTTTTATTATTTGCATTTTCCTTACTGTCCCAACTTTTTCTGATTTGGGGTTGTATATGGAGAGCACTCAGCTCTACCTTTTGAAAGCTCCATTATTGGTTCCACTAATTCTTTCTTATAATTAACTTCTCATGCCTGACAGATCCCGTTTTTTTTTGTTCAGGGTAGTTATGATTTCATATTCTGGTAAGTAAGAAGGGTAAAACCTTCAAATAACCTTCGGGTGCTGTTTCAGAGCATCACATGTCCCGGAGACTGACAGAATCTGAAGGTTGAGAGCCGAAGCGTGAGACCGCAATGACGCCTACTGTCTGTCAGGCAGGAACACCGGGCACAACCTGAGAGACTTACCCCTAACCCTTCACAAAGTCACCTCTCCAGCAGGCAAATTACTGACACATCAGGTGTAAGACACAGGGGAGAGAGACAGAGAGAGGGAGAATACAGCGAGAGATGGAGAGAAAGAAAAACCAATAATGCTGGAAGAATATTTGCTCAATTTATTCTTTTATGACAGTTTATTTTCTCAGTTTTTGGGAATTTGACTGTTACTTTTCTAGCTGAACTCTTTCTTGATTAATCAGGTCTGACTGAAGACATATTTCTTTGAGAGGAGCAGTTGAAACTGATAAAAAGAGAAATTATAATGAATCACCCCTGTCAAGTCTCAAAGCAAATTAAAGAGTGACTTGAAATTAGATGATTTTTATGGCCAGGCTTTGGCAATCCCCCAGTACCTTCTCCTCGTGTACAATCCATTCGACTCTCAGGTCTGATTCAATAATTGTAATCTTATGCCAACGGGCGTGAGATTTTAATACTTAATTTTGATTTCAAATTACTCGTTACAGCCACATCACATTTCAGACTAATTAGTACTGGAAGTTATTTTACTGATGAACCGAAGATGGTAACACTTCCTAGTTAAGTGCTTGTCTCAGTGACATTTCCATAGTATTTTATTCTATTCATATAGCACAAAATAACTTCGCTTTGGGACACAGAGAAACAAATGCAGATATCAGGATAAAGGTGGATGGCAACGATCCCTTATTCTATGCCGCATAAAAAAAATCAAAGAGGGGGCCAGCGAGTTCATCCGGCCTGCTCTGTCCGTCGTGCCACGCTCCCACATGCTGGCGACGCAGCTGTACAGCTCCAGCATAAATTCCTCTCGCTGTAGCTACTGAGGTTTTCCCATCTGAAGCCTACCAGCCTTACCAGTATATACTCTAGTCAATGCTGCTGCCTGCGATTCATCCCTGTTAGTAAATTCAAACTGTTTACAACTTAAAAAAGAACCTCTGGCAATTATTAAATTAAAAAAAGAACAAAACAATCTCAAGCTACTGAATCTTGTGTTATGCCAAGTCAAGCAAAACCAATCTTATTCCATGTATTAAGTATCTCATTTTTGTACAACTGTGTAAAGAGACCTCATAATTGACTACCCAATGCAATCATGTGTAGAGAATTAAAACACATTATTTTGCATTCATTAAGTTCTACCTGATTTTCTGCCCCGTAGGAGGAAAATAAATTTTTACTGTAATTTTCCCTATGCAGTATTCTCCCATGTCAATTTTGTTATTTAATGTGTCATTTCCATCCCTCTAAAACTCACCACACAGCAGGACTGTGAAGCACAGTTATCATACACCAAATAAATATATAAACAGTAAGCGACTGGGTATACCTGCTGCTTGTAGCGAAATACTATTGCAGGACAGGCCTTTATAAAGAGATCTGCACAAATCACTTCCTAAAGGGAGTCGCTTCCTTTCTGACTGAAATTCATCACTGGGCAATGAATCAGTCCACGCTAGAGATGCATCCTGCTCTGTTGTGTGAAGGAGGTCATGCTTTTTTAAATCCCAACAAGGATGAAAGTCCATACATATAACAATATGAGTCAATCTACTGGGATCGCTGCCGACCATTCACTCACCCATGTCAGTGCACAAATTGGACTAAAGGAGTATGACAGCAGTAATCCAGCTAAAAAAATATATATGTGAACAACGAGAGAATGTTCAGTTCTTTCTAAGATGCTGCCAAGATGCTCTGGGAATGGTCTGTCTACGATACATGGGGGACAAAAGTGACATGCTGCCTACTAGCTGGAGAATGTTCTGTCTTAGGCTTGTGCATAAAAAGTCAGTCATGCAACGGAAGGTTTCATGCGATTTTGCTCCACCAGCGCAGTTCACTTCAAAAAAAAGCTGTCGTCATAGTGGAGCTCAAAGTCAGCAGGACGAACATGTTCTACAGAAAGCCCCAGTGATGCATAGTGCAGTTTAAGAATGTCTCTGAAGTAAGTCCGTCACTTAATCACAAAGGTATCATTCACTTCAAGTTCTGGAGCTGTTTCTACAGACCCATTACTGATTTTCCTCAATGTCCAAAAAGCAGAAGCTCTGATATTCAGGCAGGACGGTATGGCCTCGGATGCTTCATAAACTTTAGCACAAAAACACCATCAAGATTTGGTTTGTATTGCTATCCGATACCCTTGTAAGCATGGCATGGAAAAAGACACACACATTACCTATATTGAATGTATCCCCAGATGAAATCTGGTTAATTAAGACAATTAACCGATCAGTCAGACTCCAATAAATTAGCAAAATCCCAGGGTGTTACAAAGACCTGCAGTGAATCCCTGAGTCTTAACTGTCGGCTCATATGACAGACTGGAAATGCATTTTGAAGTTACATATATTCACTTATTCATTGTCTCTGATAAAGAAACAAATAAATACATAGAGGGTGACTCACAGGGGACTGCAGATTTCGGTGAATGGATCGAACCTACTGCCATTTTCCCTGTGTACGGCTATACTGTAGCTACTGGCCTGCATTTGTAACCCTGATAATCCATACCCTGCAGCTAGCACAAATTTGTTCAGATGTAAAAGAAACTCGAAACGGAAATCTAAATGAAAAGCACATCTTTCGAAACAAAGATATGGACAAAAAAAATGGGAGATGCGTGTGGTTTTTTTTTTTTCTTCTAAGGACTGAGTGGTCCAAGCACAGAATTATTATTAATTTTTTTCCATCTGGCAAACGGGATATGGAGGGAACATTAGTGAAGCCTGGCAGGACGGGAAGGCTTCGTTCTATAAATGCAGTTTCAAAGACACACTCCATTACAATTGCTAATACTGCCTTTCATCTGGACTAATTAGTGCTTGCGAGAAGTGGGATTTTGAGGTCTAAAAAATACAAGACTGTGGATGAATTTTTTTAATTTTGATGCCTGGTCTGTAATTGGGGGAGAAAAAGAAAAACACTGCCATTTGAAGGCTTTCCTACTCCAACTCGTGTTATTAATTCTGCCGCCAATTCAATATGGCTATACATAATATGTACACAATATGCATAGGAGCAAAGAAAACAGCCTCCTGTTACACCCACAATATATACTCTGTAATCTCAACTCATGAGGTATAAATAATGTATACACAAACACGTTACTGGGAGGCTGCAGAAGATATTTTATGTGAAGCAGGCTGGCGGAAAGTATAAATTTATGTCCCCACACCAGCGATGTCCCAGAATGCAACGCAGCAGACGGACAAGCGCGTCATGGACGTGCAGAGGAGTCGCCGGCAGCAGAGGCGTTTAACATGTACTGGTGTACAGCAAATCACCGCCATGCGACCTTGTGCCTACCGTCTTCTCATCCTTCTTACCCCCCCCTCCATTACGGAGATCTGTTCTCCAACAACGAGACACAAAAAGGCCCTGTGGTGCAATCAGATCTGGTCTCTCTTACACCGATCGCTCATCCGAGGACCTGTCCGCAGGATGATGAACGGCGGCGTGTTTATCCTCCGCAATGAGAATAAAAGCAAAAAAAAAAAATAAAATATATATATATATAATAACACTAATAAAAAATAAAAAAGTAGACGTGAGACAGCATCGCGGGCTCATCAATCTCCAGTTAATTACGCATTGTAATGAACTTAGTAATTGCCCATTAAGATAATTATATTTTCAATGTTCATTTGCCTTATCAATGTCAGATTTCAGCTGTCTCCTCGGACTCATTTAAATGCCCGTTAACGCCTCATCTTATCTGTGCCGCTACGTAATTAGGAGGGAAATCAATAAATCAATACGCAAAATCAGATATTCACATTAGCGCCGCTTCACAGATGAAATAATTATAGTTAATGTTATTCTAAAGCCTTTCTCTCGTCAGGCATGGAAGTGATGTGGAAGGCGTACGATATGAGAAAGTACGCTATCCAGCTAAGAAGTGACAGTAAAGAGGGAACCATGGCTGACATACAGTAAATAATGGTGACATTATACAGGCAGGTTTCTCAGCTGCGGATATAATACTTTAGAGACGAGGAAGTTATGGGCTGACCGGTTGGGTTTCTTAAATCTCCGTTTTTTTTTTTTTTTAAAAAAAAAAAACAAAATTCAAGAAGAAATGAGAGACTCAGACACACGGTCGTCTCTCTCTCTCTTGTTATTCTCTATGTGGACTCGTGTAGAAAGACACGGGTCTCTGTCATCCTCTGACGAGCAGATGAAACATGGTTGAATCAAAACGAAAGGAAGAATTGTTGCTTCTTCCAGTGTGATTTTGGCTCCTTCGGTAGAAGAACTCCGATTTAAAAGAAACGGAGAGGACGCAGGAGAAAGAGTGAGGGAGCGGCGTTCACGAATCCCCTGTAGAGAGACAGCCTGTAGCAGCTTTGGAGTCATCCTGAGTCTCTTTCACAAGCCGAGGATTGAGCTAAAAATATTGGTAGAATAGTCGATGGTGCGATTCAGAAACCTCACAGTCCTGAAATCCGTTTTTGTTAAAACTGGGACGTGAACAAAGTTACAGAGCTCACTCTTCTATACAAGTATTGATATTTGATATTGATCTTGGCTGAGTATCATTTTATTCACTTTTTTATCTATGGTATTTTATTTGTTACTCGTTGAAATGGTCTTTATAATTTCTTGGTTTTCTCCTAATTAACACATAGGAATGTATATTTATGCTGGGTTTTTTTTTTTTTTAGATTGAATTGAATTTTGGCAGGATTCTTTTAAAACAAAACTGAACATCAATTGTCATTCCTAATATAATAGGTAAGAAAGCTTCTAAGTACACATTTTATGATGGTATGGCACTTCCACCTTATTACGCTGTCTGCACAGGTGAAGGAGATTTAAAAATTGATCATAATAACGCCTTTCATTTCTCTGGTGACTGGATGCATCATGTCATAATTACGAAGAACAAAGGTCTCAGACTTGCTGAATCCACCCAGGAAACGGCTGCTTGAGGAAAATGTACCATCGTATTCATTAATGTCTCATCACAGTTGTTGCTTTGTAGGCTGAAGGAAAACAGACACTTAGGTAAAATTGCATTTTTTGCACGTTTGCCTCCCTGGCAACTTATTTTTGAAATGTTAATACCCAAATAAGGCTGTAGCCAGCCTCCATGTTCCCGCAACGCATATTAGATCTTATTCCCGACCCCTAGCTTCATAATACTGCAGGCAGCCGGAGTGACCTCATTACACGTATGCCAGGTGAGAGGCACACGATGAAATTACTGAGCGTGTTTAGATTGTCTTTCCTCCCGCTTGCGGCCCATCCCTTGGTAATGCTGATATACCCCTGAACAATCTCCACACCAGCAAGCGGCTAACCTAACCATCCTCTCGTTGAATCCCAGTCAAAGGGATGCAGAGATGTACAACTCTGCTTGAGAAATGAAGCCTGCCCTTGCATACATTTACCTTGTATCAGTCGTAGAATTATTTGGCTTTTTTACTTTCTTTTTTTCTTGCTATGTTTAGCCCATCCATGCCAGATGAAGACTGACTTTATAGATATGTGTGGCAGTTTTAAATCATTTGTGTCCATTTTTTGTCCGCCACCCTGTCAACAAAACTTAATGAAAGGACTTAAAAAGAAACGGAGGTGTTTCCGACCGAGGAGCTACTCCTCTGTCAAGAGCCTGTGGGAGTCACGGATGTGGCCTTCCCCCCAGGCAGTCAGACCGGTGAGATGTCAGCCAAAGGGTCACAGGAGCGTGGAAGGAATTGGTGGCTAGGAGCCTCCTCTGTCGTCACACTGGGCCACTGAGCAGTACCGGCTGGAAGAAATACGGTTTTAATAAACTCGCATCCCACATGATCAGATTTCCATGATTAAAAATACATGGAATGTGGAAACGCGTGCTTGTGGCAGACGAGGGACGGGACGCATAAAAGTAAATTGAGCTCGGGTGTGCAGGGACAGAGAGCGCCCAGGCCATTCACAGCGTCGTTTTTTAATGCTTTGGCAGCCATGATGCCTGGGAAAGGCAGGGGAATTATGGGGGGCTAATGGATCCCGAAAAGGATTTTATAGGCTCCTGTATTTAATGGTGTTGGCCTCTTTGTTTCCTAGTAGCCAATCCATCATGGACACAGCTGGGCGTGCAATGCGTCAAAAATATGGGGTTTCCGTCCATAAGTGGCCATTTGTTTACTGCTCAGTTTATTTACATATTTCACTTTGTTTAAAATGGTCGTGCTAAACAAAAACATTCAGGCACACCTTGAGCTGATATATTCATTCTAACATAAAAGAAATGCCACAAGTGCAGAAATAATTTAATACGGCATGTTCACCTAATGGCATATCTTTGTGCCTTTGGAGGAAATATGCATAAATGCAGGAGGAACATGCAAACACCACACACAACCAAGGACAGGAATCAAACCCGCAGCCCTGGAGGTGACTGGCGACAGTGCAGCACATTGAACCACCTCACTGTATAACTGAGATTTGTTTCGTTTATATTATTCATTTTGTCAGCAGAATCTTAAACGAGCCCTGCTTAGACATGTACATACTACGTGGACAGTTAAATGTTTGTAGGTGCAGTTGAGGTGCAGTATCAGTATGGCGAGGTACAATCTACCCAGTTCTGGCTGCAAGAACAGGATTTCAGTGTGCAAGAAGGCACTGACTGTCGCAACTGGATTTAAGATTGCGCAGAACCTTGTGACCTTGTCACATTCATCCTGTGATGAATGAATGCAGCTAAGGTCAGCTCTGTACTGTGCTTATTAAACGTACTATTTTCCCTCTCAGTTACAGCTCATGCGCACAAAATCGAGAATTTTGAGTTATATTTTGAGGAAACACTGAGATGATAGCATTCCATTCTAGGTGGGTGTACCGCAGACTTGTGCCCTGTTCCACCTGGGATGGATGGATAGTTACCTTGGAAAACAAAGTCTTCACATTGCATAATAGCAAATCAAGTTGGACACTGTTGAAATCAAGCAAGCTAACTAATGAATTAGCCACCATAGGGTGATCAGGACTGTGTCGCAATCTTTTGAATTTTTTTGTGAATTCTTGCCATTATTGATTTTTTAAATGATTTTTCATCACTCGGCATTGAAAAATGCTTTGTAAAGCATCTAATCTGGGAAAAAAAGTTGGAAACATGACAACGACAGGCAAATAGGTCCACACGAGATTGGCCTTGCATCCATGGCTGGATCATTGTGTTGGTCCAACACACAGACAGACAAAGTTTCCTCCGGCCTTCAGCTACCAAGTCTACAGGACTGATAACGTGTTCAACACGTTGAGTCATAAGAGGTTTCTTCAAAGCTAGAGTGCATCCCCAAGATTAACTCAAATAAGATCAGAGGGAAATCAATGAAAAGAAGGCCATTTATAATTTCCAGACAGTCATCATGTTGTGGAAAGAGAAGATTGAAAAAAAAAAACTGAGTGAAGCACAGACGTGTTGAATTTAGTCAGAGATGGAGGAAAGGAGACTGGTACTCACAGCTTTGCCAGATTAGCCACTGTCCTCTCTCCTCTTTCCTCCACGCAGACATAGCGCCGTATCCATCTACTGCTGATGAGAATATCTCTTCCAGTCAATGAAAGATACACTGAAGCCTTCAAACTGGTAATGACCTGCACTGGTAGCATACTCTTCAAAACTTTGGAAACTGCTCATTTAATTAATTAAAGTACAAACACACACAGAAACAGTCAGCCATGTACATATCTATGTATACATATATATGTGGCTTGTACCTACTGCTGCCAGAGGGTCACTAGAGGTCACTGAACTCCTGACTCAATTTTTCGTTCCTCCCAGGTCAATGTTTCACCTCTCTCTGACCTTTGCCCCTGGTGTTTCTGTTTATTTGTGTCCTCTTTGTTTGATTGAGAAGTCACATCCAAATGGTTCTGTCTGGTTACTGTGTGTGTTCACAACACAAGACAGACCGAGTTCCTCAAGACCACACAAATGTCCCCCACCCCTCCCATAACCCCGACTCCCTAGAGCCCTGCACCACATATTTTATTCATAGGAGGGAAATAAAGATAAGTCTTGGCCCTGAATAAAACATTGAAATAATTAATTCCTTCCTACTTTTTCTCTGCACTTTGCCATTAACATAAATGGAATTTACATTCATATCGCATTTTAATTAAAAACCTCTGTGATTCCAAGGGCATGACTGATTCCGGTGAATCTTAGATTTTGCCAGATACAGAAATAATGTATTTACAAAATTAGCCAAGACAGTAAACATGTATGTTTAAGTTTCACTGACAATAGCTTTCTGTGCTTCTATAAAAGGAAAAAAATATGTATATTAAATTTGGAATTTTATCCTTGGCTTTAATAAAATAATGGCTTTTACTCTGTTCTAACACCTTTTGTTATAAGTGAATAATTTGTAGCTTGCATCAATAAGCAGGGGGGAAAAAAAAAACTTAAAGCTTGCTGTTTTTTCTCACACACACCTCTCATTGACTTAATTGCCCAGTGAATCTGAATTTTCTTGATGCACCAAAATCAGCCTCCACATGTGGCAGGTAGCTAGAAAAGGCAAGAAGAAGCACAGCGGGACACAACACCATCCAGGGTACAAGCGCAAACTACGCCGCGGTACATTTTGTGCAAGTCTTCCAGCAAATTTCCAGATAAGCCATCTTGGAGACCGTTTGTAAATCTGAACTGCTTCCCTGCCCTGTGGGACACACTCAAGGCAGCTACAGCAGGAGGCCAGCTCTGCCAAGTAAAAAGAAACAGGTTTTTTCATTGTTTGGTTTATATTATTATGGATAGTCTCTTACAATGAAACCATATAAAAGATAAGCCAAGCTATTTATTCATAATCATAGAAGCAAATTTGTTTCGCAGTTAGAGTAAAAAAAAAAAAAACAAAAAACCTATAGTGTAAAGTAGTACAAACATTTATGGAGAAAAAACTTTTTATAAGTTTACCTCAGTAGGAGCGGTGATGCAGTTGACATTTTAGCTGAATGGGCAGGTGTTGATCCTCCTGCTTTTCTGCAAACAACAGCTTTGATTCTGGTTTCTTCTCTCACGGCTGGGGACACGTAGGCTGTTGTGAACTGCGACTACGTGGATGAGTGTCGTCCATTAAAGGCCACGCCTCACGTAGCAGGCCAGGGCTCGGACGCAGTGTTGTGGGTGAAGGAATCCTGTAGTTGGTGCTTTATTGTGTTTCAAAGCTATTCACAAGAGCGCTCTGTGAGGGCAAGGACAGCGCATGCAAAGGCAGTGTGGTGTCTTCTGAGGGAGGGATGATATATGGCCTGGTTGGTGGGGTTTCCGATGTCGTTGGGACAGCCAAACACAGAGAGGGGGCATTAGCCTGGAGGTCTGAGGCGGACATCTGTTCATGGGCTAAGCGATCCGTAGCTTCTGTATGGGAGTGAGAGAGCACTTACCATCTCGCTACTCTCCCTGCTCCATTGGATGCCAGCTTTCTTATTAAGCTGCCTCGGTCAGTGGTACTCAGCGGTTCCTAATTAGCCCGCCGCTGTATGGAAGGGAGCTATAAATTCTAGCGGTTGCTGTCCGTGGTCCTGAAATTACAGCACATGGCTGGTTGTGGTGTAGCCGTGCCGTCATACTCACCTTGAAGGAGGACAAAGAAAACGTTCTGGGTAACGATAGCAGTTACTAATCCCTGTTAGTCATTTTACATGGCCTTTTGTTTGTGTAACACGTCACATTTCACAGGTAGGGCCTTCACTGAGAAACTGCCTTAAACTCAAATGACGGCCATAGTCTTCAGCTTGTGCATCATGTCTACCCATAATATGCAAGAAGGCCTTTGGTGATCTGGACAGTGGCACAGAGTGCAGAGGAGAACTAAAGACAAAGGTCAGATAACTTCACTCTCGGGTCAATTTTTACAACACACAAATAAAACTACAGGTGCTGTGAGATGGCCTCCTCCGAAAGGAACAATCTGTTTTTGGTGGGGGGAAAAAGGGGCAAAACCCTTTTAGTCATATCTGGCGGTCACGTGGATCCAGATCATTACTTTTTTGATCTACTCATTGATTCGACTCCCTCAGCTTCTCTATTTTACTCAAGCTGTGATATTATTGATAACCCTCCCGGCATCATACTCATCAAAATGCTCCAAAACTGTCAGGCACTGCCGTTATAGGCTGTTTCTGTCTGGGAGAATTAAGGACGCTCATACGTATTCCCACTGACGGCCGACTCTATCGGAAATCGGCTGAGCGGCCCAGCCGTGGCACTGCGGCGGGTGCATTAATGAGAGCCGCGTTCTCATAATATAGGACACACAAGGGGTGATTAATCAGTCAACAATACCTGACAAATCAGTCTTTTACTGTCCCAGAAAAAAAAGGCTGTGACTGATGGGTGAATTAAACAAAGCACAAAAACCAACAGTGGGAAACAGCACAAGCAATAAGACCAAACCAAAAATGGCCATTGTTCTTTCCCCAGACTGGCAGCGGGGGTGTGCGGGACAGAAATAGTTCCTGAGAAGAGCACCCCATTCACGCAGGGTTGAGGGTTCGTGGTGAGGATGGAAATTATACCCATAGCAGTTCGCACTGAAAAACACCTGAAATCGGAGTCTCCACAGTTGCCACGCGTGTGGCGATGGCAGAAAGCATGGCCATGCAGGCTTCTTTTAATGGGTAGGAAAACCAGAAAACTGTGGAGGATCTCAGGTAAAATGTTCTTTGGTTTCTTGCCAAGCGAGTGCAAACGAGGCCGTTACACATCTGGCTCTCAGGTGAATCCAGCTCACACTTTGCTGACAATTATCCCAACTCGGAACATCTGTCTGTAGCCAGGTAAACAAATTGACCGCCAGGTAATCCACATGATCAAGGTACCTTCATGCAAATTCAGTCATTACCTTATTCTCTGACGTCCTCCTGTGCTCACATGACCTTTTCCAAAACACAAGACATTCTTCTTTTCTGTACCACTAGATATTCGCCCATAGCTGCAGTAAAAGTCAAGCTCATGTGGCACCAAAGTCTGTTAGATTTATATTAAACATGCCGTTTTTACACCACCATACATGCACAAGAGGAAACCTTGAGCCAGTGAGTCGACAATGAGTTCTTAGCTTACATAACGATGCTTCAGTGGGTTTGATGCATAAGGATTGGGTTAGACTTCATTCACGAGCACATCCAATAACACGGCACAGGGCATGCAAGGCCAGCAATCAGCAGAGCAGCAGAAGAATAGCCATGAGGAGAAGGTCAGCAGTTCGTTTGGCAGGAAGCTCCCTTCCGTACCAGAGCCACTTGAGCTCAAACATCCAGGAGCCTGGAGTTTTCAATTTTTGACACACCTATTAAAAAAATAAACACTGGGGTGGCAGGCGAAACAGAAAAGCCAAAAAAAAAAAGAAACCCAAAACAAAACAGAAAAATGATCAGCAGAAAGTGAAACAGGAGTGCCTGCAACCTGGCGAGTTTGATTAATTCTGCCCCTGCCCTCCTTGTGCATGAGTGTTAAGGATAAAGGATTCTGTGCCAACACAGGCTGTCGGATGCACTCCATTGGTTTCTTTCTGCCCAATTGGAACAACATCCATCAGGCCAGACAAACGCCCTCTGTGAGATCTTGTATGTTGGCCAATCATTTGAACCCAGACAGACGCATGGTGCGGCCTGTTATATAAGAACCAATCCTCCCCCTTCCTTCAGTAAGCACTAGCACCATTTCGAGTGCTCATGCTTTCTCCATAACTCTCAGTTTAATATTTTTATTTTACGTAATATATATATATTTTTTTTCTCTCTCCACCATCTGGGACCCTTGGAATCGAACGATTAGTGTTGGCCAGGCAGTCCAAAGCAGCAAAGCGTGTGAGTGCATTTCAAAGGGGTGAGACCGGCGATGTCATCATGGTCTCCTCGGTGGTCCTAACTGCATTCCGGGCAGTTGCTGGATGATGATGTCTATGGCCCCCGGCATGCTAGAATGCACTGAGGTGGGCCGTCACAGTGGCTGGCTGTATAAAAACTTACCACCCTCAGGGACTACAAAATCAAATCAGTCTTCCAACTGCTCTCAAATCCAAAGCCAATCAAGGAATAAGCAGCAGTGAACAGGCGGTGAAACGGTTTTCAATGAGGTAGCGTGTTTTTTTTGTCATAGTTCTCAAGGAGAAGGTAAACTCCAGAGAGAGTCTACACCATAGACGGAAACAAATAGCCCACACTAATGTCATGTGGGCTTTTAAAGCACAGTATCAGTGACATACTGCTCACACACCTCTTTCCTGGCCTTTGTCATACTTTTATCACCCATTATGGCTGTCCCCCGTCGCGTGGCTGAACCATGCAATCTACAGCCCTCCCTCGCCAGGGTCGCTGTCCCCCTTTCTGACGCAGCTGGAAACATCTTTTTTTTGGGAAATGTCTGAAGCAGCACAGGAGGGATTCCTTGCCTTTGAAGTTTAAAAAAAACAGGATGAAAATCATATCACTGGCATGTGTTTATAAAAGATTTTCTGCAATGAGATGGACAACAGGTTATGTGCAGTTTTAACAAGGCGGTTAAACGACATTTAAAATACAATGACTAAAAATAAGGAAACGTTGTCCTTTGTTTCTTTGCTGCTGTGGGCTCAGTAATGAACATAAACCCCGTTGTTTTTCATTTTGTTTCGGTTTACCTTCAACTTTTCCCATCAAAACTCACCAAGACTTCTGACCCCATGGTTTCAGCAAAGCATGAATGATTATTTAGATTTCCACAGAAATGACCGGTGCATATAAATCCACACAAAACCTTGAATGCACTGAGCTTTTCCAGAGATTTCTCTCACTAGACTTGCTCTCCAAAGAGTTCGGCAATATCTCTTCCCCCAATTCTGTTATTTGTCTCCTATTGTTATCCAATTAGCTGTAAGGGCTATATCGTCAGAGATCAGGAAA
>JAACJT020000081.1:1755255-1770103 GCA_009936485.2 Gymnarchus niloticus
TCTTCCCCCAATTCTGTTATTTGTCTCCTATTGTTATCCAATTAGCTGTAAGGGCTATATCGTCAGAGATCAGGAAATGAAACAATTCTAGAGCAACTGGAAGTTACCAAAAATGAATTTCCTTGTAGACCATGGAACATCTGGTGATGAAAGACTTGCCTTTCAAGAAGACGTGGCATTTGTCCTTCGTGGGTTTATCCACAATTATGTGTGGTAGCCTAAATAATTTTAGCCCATGACTCAGAGAGAAGGCAGCAGTTCTGGTGAATTAAACAATTGCTTACAATAAACTTTCTATTTTAGGACTTAGAAAAACTTGTCTTAGGCCAGATGAGAACTTTAATTGAGTTCTCTTCACTTGGCTAACCCTTTAATCAAAATCCTCGTCTCACTGGTCATGGGGGCAGTGTTGTTATTATTTATGCCTCTGCTTTCAGTTCAACTCCAAAAAAACATTTCCACATTCCAGGCCTTGAATAGTATCAAATATTCCCCTGCATCTTCTCTGCTGGTACTGTTGAAAGGGCCCATGTCCCACTTTCTGGCTTTGTGGGTGATTGACCCTAACCCTTTCTCACCAATTTGATTGGGATTATTATGGGATGCTCCAGCTTTCACGTGGAAATCGCAGTTTTATTCTTAAAATTGCTTGCAGGCTTTGTTGAAAATGAAATGAGCCATACTCATTATTGTAATGCCATTGTAGAGTTTATGTTAAGTCGAATTAGTGGTCAGAGTGTTTCTCTGCTTTCACATAACCCTCTTCTGTCACAACGTTTCGTAATTACAACAGAGGAGCAACTTCCACATTCTGTAAATCTATGCAGTACATTTTATTTTGGCTAAACATTTGTGCCTTTGCTGTTTCCACAGAGCTTTATGTAAATTCTGCTGCATTTGCATTGAGGACATCCCTTGAATCCTTACATTATACCCCATGCTGCATGGGATGGACTCCGAGCTTCCCAGCAACCAAGACCAGAATAGGCAGAAAAAGAGGGAGAGATGGATGGATGGATGGATGGATGGATGGATGGATGGATGGATGAATGGACGGATGGACGGATGGATTTATCTTGAAAAGCAGTCTTCACTTTGTATAATATCTCATCAAGTGTGACATTGACTGAATCCAAGCAGGCTGATTAATTTATTATCCACTGTTCTAAGCTTGACGATAAATATTGTTGCACTGCTAAAAAGAAATTTAAGCGCAAAAATTATACCCACCAGAATAATGACCTGACACGGGCATCAAAGTGGGCTTCTCAGAGATTAGAGTGCAAATGGCTCTCTGGTAAATTAGAGGTGTTTCATCTTGCCTGGAAAGACAGCCAAGTAAAATAAAAAAAAGAACTCTCTGTGGTCAACATACTTCCTCCATCTAATTGACAGTAATAAGGACAACCCAAGTTTTCAGTTTAAGAAATTTGCTGAACTAACTGGGAATCCCTCAGCAAATAATTATCCAACAGATGTATTACATTAAAGTGACTATTTCATGAATTTTGTTGACAGCAACATTCTGAATTGCAGGGGTTGGATCCAAGTTATGCTGCCATGTTCTTACAGCCATCAGAGGAAATGTGCTGTACCTACTGCTAATTCTACCCATAGACAAACTCCGCATTTTCAGTCATTTGCTGTATTCACACAAGGTAAATCAGCTGCACCGGATACAAGTTCATCCACCCACTTGCTTAATGTGAATACAACACAAAGCTAATGCTGGAGCTTGTCGCTCTAATTCATAAACCCATGACAGATGTTATAAATACACATTTTTCTTCTCGATATTTTCCCAGTTCAGTTAAAGCTGCTGTAATTAAGGCTCCTCCCCAGAACCTAACCTAAATTCACGTCG
Source organism: Gymnarchus niloticus (assembly GCA_009936485.2). Lineage (NCBI taxonomy): Eukaryota > Metazoa > Chordata > Actinopteri > Osteoglossiformes > Gymnarchidae > Gymnarchus > Gymnarchus niloticus. Next base: position 1,757,120 of record JAACJT020000081.1, read on the forward strand.
TTACTTGCCTTTCTCCGATCTTACGCGTAAAGTTTTTCACCCACGCCACAGCTGCCGTCTCGCCTTAAAATCCACCAACGTTTATGACGCGTTTCTCTCTGAGTACAGACAACAGCACAGCACCAAAACAGCACTTGTCAGAACAATGATTTACTTTCCTCTCTCCTCTGACTTGCCAAGCTTGAACCCTGCATGAATGGATGACTCATAACTTCCTTCTGTTGAACTAAAATAAACACACCAATCATCTTAGAAACCCCTAAGATACTCAGATTACCATTCCCTGATTTTTAACCGAAATCTGGATGGCTTCTCGGTCAGAGTGATTTACCAAAATATAAGACCTTGATGTTATGATCGATGAGACTTAACAGCAAACGTCTGGGTATGTTTTCACTGTAAAATGTCTTTCTTTCAGCTAAGGAATATATCGAAAGTCAGAAATATACAACCTATTCAGAAAGGCTGGCTCATGAATTCATTGCCTTAAGATTATTGTACAGCTCTGTGGCTGCAAAAATACCTCTACCAAATGGTACAGTTGGTATAGAACACAACTACAGGAGTTCTGATATGAATGTATTAGGTGTGCCCTCCCCTGTCTAGGCTGACTGCCCATCAAATAGCCAGTGGAATGTTCTATACATCACCATGAGTCTTAAATGGACTTGCATCGATATATTGCAGCGATCTACTTCACTCCTACTCCTCAGCCAACAATGCTGGTTGTCCAAATGAACCAAAAATGAAGTATTCGAGAGGAAGCAGAGAGAGTTAATCTTTTGTTTCAAAGACACCATCTGTAACAGACTAGCTGTTTTCCCTCTCCTGTGTTTAAAGATGCTCGGTGAAGAATGGATCCTGACCATAGTGCTGTTTGTGAGTGACGTAACTGATGTGATGGCCCATCAAACATCGCATGACATCACATGCCCTTACCCCTATTGTTCTGACTGTCGCAGGCCTCTCCTACAGTTATGCTCATTTCTTTCCTCTTAACTGACTTGCTTGTTCCGTGCCATACCAGGTTAACATGGCTTCAGCATAATGTACTGTAGGTATGTATCTACAGAGAAATGTCACGTTAGGTTTTCACTTCCACCTTCTGCTTGGGCCCAACTGATCCTGAGCTAACAGATTAAGGACTTGACCCTGACAGCCAGCCTGCCGCAGTGTCTACAGAACAGGCTCACCTGTTGGCATGGTATTGACTCAGCCATCTACACCGGGCTACTCTCAAAGCCCAGCTTCAAACCGCTTAATTACTGGCCGACGACGCATGTCTTCCATCATCAAGATGTCTTTTTTTTTTTTTATCACCTGTACACAAGTGAATTTGAACTTTCTATAGACACGATGTGTCTGGAGATCTACTCACCAGGCATCTTCACAGCCATCAGGGAATCATTTTCAGTTTCCATTCTCAATATTAACGTTTTAATTCTCCATGTTTTTTGATTTCCCTAAAATGAAATTGCAGTTTTTCATGAAACAATTGCTTGTAAAAATATGATACCCATATATTTATATATAGTGTATCTATACCCACACCTATATGTCTATATATATGCATATAAATATGTATGATACATGTATTTTACAAGTTTTAAACCGCTAATTAAAAAAACAAAAGAAAAAAGGGTTAGTACGCTGTAATTTAGGGCTATCCACAGGGACTCAAGGACTCTCATTAAAAAAACACTCCACATTTTTCAAAGGACACACTGAACACAGGTAGATTAATTACTCTCATGTTTTCCCCCCATACTTTCGAATGATTACGTCCTTTCAGAAGAAAACTTGAGAAGCAATGCAATGAATATGTAGATAAAGCATTTCCTCCAAAGGGGGGCGCAATGATTAAAATTTATTGGGACAGTTTCAGCACGCCAGTGTAATGGATCTCAGTGGATTACTGTAATTACCTTCTATCTGTATTTTTGTATTAATTATCTGAACTTTTAAGACACACTCTGGGGTGTTTGATTACTATAGGTGTACAGGAAGTTAAAACAAATTCTAAAAGGAGAGTTTCGTCGAAAGTAAAAAGTCACCTGACTATTTGTGGACATAGTCCCACGTGCAGACATGCATACATCAAAGACAGACCCATATGTACTGTACATAGACATATTAACCTGCATATAGAGACAGCATACCTGTTTGTACCGTACAAAACCGGTACATTGGTGGACTGTTCATACATCCAGAAATGCTGAGTAACACATTCACTGCAGTGCACATCACTGAAAAAAAACACAGCCTGTTAAACCATTAAACTTTTAAAACTGTAGATTTTGTTCAGAATCTGTACAGCATAGTGATAACATGTAGCACATCAAAGTAGTTTTGTGATTTCACCAAAATAACTACACCTGGAAGTTCTTCCATGCTGATGAAACAGGACAGGAATTACTGTCACATCTATTCATTGTCCCTTCCAGCATTTTATTGACTTTTTTCTTCAGTAAGTAATAATTTACCCGAAGGTCCCATTTCGCAGGGAATTACTTTGTAGTCTAGCCTGTAATTCTGATTTTAAATCCTAATTTTAAAGGACCTCTTACTGTTGTTTCCTGCTCAACCAAAGCTTGAAATCTTTTTTGTTATTTTGTTGACGGTATTGCAGAAGATGAACTGCTTTGGCAGTCAGATTGTGTTTTATTCCTTCCTCCTGCTTCTCATTTTTTCAAAACATACCGTTTTTTTCTGCCAGTATGAAAACGTAAAGTGCTGTTATCAATGCAAAAAGGGATTTTCTGGACTCTTTAGTCTCAACAGTCATCATTACACAGGTAATAATTTGCACAAAATAGTTCGTACGATCAGAGGAGTGGCGAGCGGAAAGGAGTACTTGGCCAGCAGGCTGTAATTTGAGATGCTGCTCAGGATGCGGATGGGGAGTTGGTCTGACTGGATCACGGAGAAGCTGAAACCCAGCAGGGGAAGGGAGTGCGTGCTCAGACACCAGTGCAGAGCACTCAGCACCCTTAAAACCTCATCTGCTGGGGCTCTTGCAGGGTCCATGTGAAAATCAACATTGGTTTTCCTGAACATGAGTACATCGGATGGACAGAATGAATGAAAATGAGCTCAGTGGGTAATCTTGAGACATGATTGTCTCGGTGGTATGGTAGTCATGTCTCACACTGACGTCCCACCTTTAAGCGCTCTCTGGGGTCAGTCATTAAAATACATGACTGCCCCAACCCCAAACCAACCTTGGTGTTCAGCTGTAGACACCCACACGGAGTTACACCTCAGATCTCATCTCATCAACTTCTGGACTAAGGTTCCCTCTTTGAAGCTACCGACAAGCACTTACAGACGAACAACCGTTGGCAGATAGAAGACAACAGTCATTTATATTTCAGCTGGTTGACATTCCCTCACCCTGCAAGCTCAACTAGACATCTGCAGAAGCTTCTGGAAATGCAGTCACAAGCAGTTGTCCTGAAAACTCTGCTGAGGGATTTACTTGTTACTGATGATGTCTGGGATGGGGTATTGCCTCTTTTCAACCAAAAGTTCAAAGTCATTCCACTTCAGAGGCACTTTGATTCCATGCTTAAGATTACCAGCCTCCAAGATAGTCGGTGGATTTTTTATATCTCTCTCCAGGTCTCAAGGTCAGGAGGATTTACACAAATTGGGGTCTTTATACACTCACTGGAAATGGAATAGAAATGTAGTAGGGTTAAAAAAAAAAAAAAAAAAAAAAGGTTCCAGACAAATTTTTCGAAGATGACCAAGTCCCTAACACAGCCCCAGAAAGAGTACATTGTTGTGGCAGTTTCATGGCAGAGCTTATTTTTTCCACTTCTGAAATTTCTAAGCATATAATGTTGCCACAGACACAATGTAATAACTCTTTCTTAGCATAACACTTGTTTTGTGCTTGCTCTTTAAATCTGCAATACCCAGACCATGCCAGGTTATTGAAGAATCGTCTTTGGGGACAGAGCACTCATTTAAGGTCCAGAAAAAGACCAGAGAGAGTCAGTATTTCCTTGTTAATAACACCGGATATTTTTTGATGAATGGAATGCAACGTTGCCTTGTCTTTTGGGGAAATCAAATAAAATGAGAAGACAATGAATGAAAGAAGAATATGAATTACCCTGAATAAATTATTTTTATGTATGGCTAAAACACAAAGAAATGCTTGCATATATTTGGAATCAACACGAGTTGCTACTTAGTAAAAATGTAAATTGTTCAAAGAGGAATACTGAATTTGAAACAGTAAGTAAATAAATAAAAGACACAGGAATTGCAGTAAAAATTTTAGACGTCATCTGGTAAAGAAACTCACCGATTTGTGTGTTAGGAGAGAATCCAGAGTTACCGGATGTTGTCTCAGATAATCCTCATTAACATTAGCGACCTACACTGCAGAACCATAGATAAAACACAAAATATAGCCAATGGTAATCCCTAAAACTAAGCGGGACAGCCACATTTCAATATGTTTTACAATGAAATACTTTAATCCAGCCATGAATATGGAATATGCACAGGAAATATACCAGATCAAATAAAAATACAAAGAGATGCTGTTGAGTTACGTAGCATTGAGCCAAAAACGAAACCATCAGCAATTTCACATAAAATCTATATTTAATCATCATATGAATTTGACTGGTAATAAAGTGAGGGCTTTTGAATTATTCTAATCTTTGTATTGCTGCTGCTTCCATGACTTCAAAGGCATTCTGATTGTAAATCGATATAAAAAAAGCATTATTTAAACATTAATGGCCATTAAGAGCAGCACCGAGCATTTCAGTATAAACGGCTATCATGAAGGCAAAACCGCCCGAAAATGAAGAGAGCACAAAACGGCCACAAATCAAAGGATAGGCAGAAATGTACAGTGCACAGTGAGGTGTTTCATTAACCTTCCAAATGCTGCTTCTTAAATTCGGCCTTTATAGGCCTTAAGCGTGAGAGTGTGACAACTAGTAATCATGGGAAAGCTGGGACGGGAAAAAAGACATCGTCAAGAGGCAATTACAGACAAAGCATGAAGTAGGCAACGGCATAACATCTCCGACAAACAACAGCCTTTGTAATGTTTCCCTAACCTTTAATGAGAGTCGCATCCCTAAAGACAATTCTCCAATAAGCCAGCATGGTATGTGCATTTTAGATTTAAAGGGCATTTATGTACACTTAAGTGAATTTTTTTTGTAGATTGACCCTCAAATTGATAAAAAAAAAAAATGGCTTGCACAGTAACCTTGGAACAGTTGAATATTAGAATAGCCCGTTGTATACACATATGCAAGTGTGTTTATATGGTACAATTTTTCTGTGTAGTCATTTGCCTTCAAAATTTCTTTGATAGCTTCTGATGCACTGATGGACTTTGGTAGACTGCATTGCGGCTGATGGTTTTGGTGGGGTCAGTGGAAGACGTATGATCAGAGGGCGCTGACCTTTATGAACGAGTCAGCTCTCTTGTTACGTTTCTATAGGTGTCTCAGATAGATGGAGGGGACACAGATGTTAAGTGTTTTGGTGTTGGACCCTACTGATGTTACCATGGAGGGACAGCGAGCAGATAAGAAGCGCATTGCTGGTTCATTTATGCATTAAGCCAACTTATTCATTCATTTGTTATTTTACATTTTCATACTTCAGATTTTCTCTTCAGTTGTAGACTTATTTCAGAAGTATTACAGCCAAGCTGCAGTTCCCAGTGTTAAAATCAAAGGAACTCCATGGCAGGTTAGGAGGGTGTCCTAAAAACTTGTCTCGTGTTGTCGTTTTCAGTTCATATAAGCCAGACCAGTACGAGTTCCATTTTGAGGAATTAATATTTGGCAAAGCTGAAAGATAATGCTACATTAAGCTACATTTTTAATTAAAGCCTTAATGTTTAAGTACGTTTTCCTCCTGCTCCCATACATCTTGGTGACGACGGGTGACCTCATAATGGCTGCTCCTTAGTTCAATGGCAATTCTGTCACGCAAATAGTGTTCTGTGCCCCGCCTCTCGCCCTGAATGGAGGAGACGAAGCTAATCAAAGATGCTGGCTGCCTCTCGATAGATTACCTGCTTGTCTCCCGCCCCCACAAACAGCTAGGCGAGGCTTTTACGATAATGCACCTCTTGGGAGGTCGATCATCCACCGTTTCTTTTTTAACGCCCCATCGCCTTTTGTTGGACCTGTGTCTGGCGAGGCTAATTGTGGAATAGCGCAGACTGACCAATCTCAGATACAGGTCTCCCTTCTCCATCAATGTCAAAATGATAAAATTAAGCCCATTCTGCCCCCGAGCTGTCCTTGCGGTCATCAATTATTAAAGTAAGCTTATTACACTGGTGTAAGACTGGTCTGAGAAGATCACAATTTCCCTACCTCTGGGAGGAAAACCACCTCCCTTGATAATTAAAAAAGCTGCCTGTTGTTGTTTCTCTAGAGATGTTTTCACACCCCCACCTCCCCCAACATCCCTCCCCCTGGGACGCACGTCCCATCGATCCATCCCATCAACACATATCCACCTTGTCTCAGGACACCGAAGACACCATGTGTTCCATCCTATAGTCTATACCTCAGCCAACCCCAGAGTACATTTCATCTGAACAACAGCAGATAACCATCATGTCAGAGTTTACTGCTTTTCCTACAACAGAACTGCAATGTCTTTCATTTCTCATCCACCTTTTCTTATTTATGCAGCCTCTCAACTGTCTTCCACTTGTTGCTATTCTGATTCCTCAGAAGTTTTGTACATAAATCTGTTTATAGTGCCCTTGGACTTCGTAGTGCAAATGCTACAACAAAGCCATCCCATTTTCCTGTGCAGGAGCTAAAAAAAAAAAAAAGGTGCTTCCTCTCATACCAGGACTCCCGTGCTCTACGTAGGGGGGAAAAAATCTGATAATGAAGAAATTCTAAAAACAATAACAGGAAATGACATCACCATTGTAACAACAAAGATAGCCAAGACCAATCAGAAGCCCTTGTGAGAAGTTCTGCATGTGTATTAATGTATCTCCACACATACTTCCACTGTCACATGACTCTCTCTCACAGGAAACTGTTTAATGTAAATAATGTAAAAAAAAATTTGCTCCACCCAGCCTCTTCTGTGTCAGGGGATCAGTAGAAAAAAAAAGTGAAAAGTTAAGTGTTTGGTTCAAAAGTATGTGAAGCAGTTTGTTGTTGTATTGTTGTTGAAAAGCGTCCCATTACATAAATACCTTGCCCTATATGTGTTCTGCTATGCTATTGCATGTTAGCTGGTGACTTCAACATTTTTAAGCATAATGTAGGTGCTGCAAGCTTCTCCCCTTGTTTGTTTTATTTTAAAACAGAAGTTGCCTCCACAAACCTTGAGATTTTCAGTGACAGAACAGTCCTTTGTACTGTTCTGGCAGAACTGAACCAGAAGAAGTTTAAATAAAATTTTAAAGGGATGGATACAAATAGATTCTGTGCCACGTCTCTCGCTGTGAACAGAGGCTCCGCCACAACGTCATCCCTAACTAGCTGAAATGAAGATTATTTGGGATTGACCAGCAATGACCTCATTGAAGCGGGAGCACACATTTTACGGTCCACTGGACACGCAGCCACTCTCTGCCGAGGATCAAATCTTGAAGGCTGTTGCTTGAACTGCGAGAATACAGCCGGCAACAAATAAAAGAAAAGCATGCAGATCATTGTGGACTTTGACGTGCATGCAGGACAAAATCAGAGTAAATATAGATGTAGTATACAGATGAAGCAGACACACACTCTCACATGTTTGTATTTCTAACATTCACACTAATCCTAACATTGTCGACCCTCTCCCTTACCCATCCCAAACCTTAAGTAATCCAACAAAGTTCAAAACTTTCAGCTATTTAGGTATTTTGCATTCATGACTCAGTTTTATAAAAACCTTTCTATGTCCCCACAAGGTAAAAATTTCAGATTTTAATTACCTCCTGGGGACACTTTGTCCCTACCATGTAATATAAACATGGCGCGCGCACACACACACACACACACACACACACACACACACACGCACACACACACACGCACACAATTCTCTCAAGATTTTGAATACTGTTATGAGTGAATGTCAAAGATAGAAAGAATAGGGAGGGTGGGGGAGGGTCATTGACACACATCTGGCCGTCATGGAAACAAACAGCGCAGGTCGGGGTGAGTCCTGGTCAGGCTTACAGGGTGTCTGGTGCCCGCCCCATGCTGCTTGTATGGTTTCACCATTATTATCTTTTCAGAGACAGATGGAGGCATCCGGGCTGTCTGTCAGAAGGAGGCTTTCAGCGGGCACTGCTGCACTTAGAGGACTCGCAAAGCACAGGGCCCTGATTTTTACACCCTGTGGGCCATCAGACATCCTGGAGCTGGCAGTGAGTGACAGGGCAATAGAAGTTCTCCAGTAAGTACCTTGTCGCATGAATGGTTAACTCGCAAAGCATGTAAGCGTGTCAGGGAGATGTTTCATAAGCGGGTAGAATACGGTGACCCAAAACACCCGGGGCAACGAAAGCATCGGGAAAAGTCATCAAGAGATTGAAAATCTGCATGAGAAACCAGGGCAGGCCAGGTGAAGCCCCATATGTTCCACAGAGGGCTAAATTAAACTGACACTAATAATGGATAAACACTTTCAAACAGCAAACTGGGGAAAAAAAATTAATGAAGAGCAGAGAAGCAATCCAGAATAATCAAAGGAAGGCAACGTGCATTCAGCTTGTGGAGGACGCACGCGTCCTCCTTCAGAAGGGGATTAAGTTTAAAAAAAAAAAGCTTTTCATGCAGTCGAGAATGCTGAGCCTTGCATTAATGCAGATGCATATATACGCGTGTGCAAAACCGACGGTGACCCGTGAATGTATGATAAATCGACGTGCCCCTCGCTGCTGAAAGAGCTCTGATGACATAATGATTCCTTATTTCTGGTACGTCCAGCCCACTTGTAATGCTCCTCACTCACTGCCATTTGGCTTGCCATCTCCCATACACAAAACCATAGCGACGGTTCCACCCTATGGATCCATGGTACCAGCAGGGCTCTCCGGATCCCTGGAAAAGAACAACTGGCTCTGGATGAACCGGATTATCGGGGGAGGTGGGTGGGGGGGCAGATGGAACGGCACGTACTCTAGAGATGATGAAACGACGTTAAGACGCGTTTGCTTTCCAAATGCTGGTGAAAATGAATAATGCATCACTATTAAATAAAACATCAACTCCACAAGTGGCTAGACTTTAATTTTAGATGCCGATTACAAATTGTACATAATAAATGCAGGCTATGTGTCGTTCTTGGAGGGAGGAAATTGAAATCGTGGGGCCTTCTATCAACAGCGAGTAGTCAGAAGGAAGAAACCTAATATTTTAAGACTAGCCAAGCCATTAAACTAACGATGGGGCAAATAAGGGTTTGAAAACCCATGGTGGTTGGGAGTATTCCGAACCCACCCATAAGGGGTTTCGAAGCCTCATCTAGCGTTAACATTGATTGGTTAATTCAGGAAGCTCCCGCCTACCAGGGGTTTTGAAGCCTCATATAGTGCCAGCATTGATTGGTTAGTTCAGGATACTCTCACCCACCAGAGGTTTTGAAGCCTCATACAGCACCAGCATTGATTGGTTAACTCAGGATACTCCCTCCCAGCATGGGTTTTGAAGACTCATTTGTCCCCTCGGTGATTTAAACACAGCTCACTGTTCCAGGCAACATTTGTGGTAAACTACACAGGTCCTTAGTGAATGCACCATGGGAGACTGTGTCATTAAAGATATTCCTTTCTCCCAGAAAGTGTAATGACATTAGCAGGTGGTGACCAGCGTGCCAATATTGCTTATGCATGTGTCAGGGACATGGTCAACTCCTGCTAAAGCGGGTAACACACAATGGGATGCTCTACACAGACGCCTTGCCTTTGTCTGCATTTCTTCCATGTATCCCATAATATGTGGGCGTGTCTGCCCCGTGATGGACTGGCATCCAATCCAGGGTGTCCCCTGCCTTGTGCCCAGTGAATCTTCATGGATACATTTGAGGCTGACATGGACCCCAGACTGGATACGTGGTTATGGAAAGTGGAAGGCTGGATGTAGCCTACCATTTAAATCCATGGTCTTTGATCTAAACACACAGCAGGTCAATAAAAATGTGTTACAGTGTTAGAAGAATTATCCGTGTCCCAGTGCAATTGCCATGGGTTGGATTTTACAACAAGTGAAAAGTTAACGTACTTTAAAGGATTTTCCCTAATTAGCAGTCTCATCCTTGTTTGACATTCAAATGGCATTTTACTGTTTTGTTTTTTCTTTTTTTCTGGCTTCAATTGCAGTAGCCTTATTTTCAGCACATTAAACAAAAGACTGAAGCAAAAAAAAAAAACCCTTTAAATTTCATCAGCAAATAACCTGAGAGTAACGCCGGAGTCTTGAGTATTCGTTACCAGGTTTGTGGAATGCAGGAAATGTTGATTCAGTTTTGTTTATGAAGGCATAAACAAAAACACAAACACTGTTGCCATGGGACCATTCACACACTCCGAAAACAGATTTAAAAACGTATAATACTTACCTTAAAAAAAAAAAAAAAAAAACAGCTGGAAAGAAAACTGAAGACTTGATATCAATATAATTAAAGCAACTTCCACCAAGAGCAAATTAAATTGCAACGGTGATTAAAATAATTCTAGCATTTGTAGATAATGCTGCACAGTATTAGCTGCAATAATTAGGAATCAGTAGACCTAGTAACAGAATATGAAGCTAACTCTGCTTCCCGTAGTACTGCGTTATCTACTGCGTGAAGTTAAAGATGTGATATCGTTCTGAAACACTCTTATCTGTCCTGTGTTCAGCTGCGACCTCAGCACTATCCTTGACACCGCTGTCCCAGCCTAAGTTCCCTCCAAACTTCCATTCCTGTACAGGAACCGCTGAAGAACATTGAGATGGCACATGCCAATACGGAATAACATGCTTCATTAAAAAAAAAAAAGCACACAAGGCTAACTAGTTTCTCCTTGTGACAGTGTGTTTGTTGAATAGTGAGCCGGAGTTAGGAAAAGAATGACCTTGACAGTCCTTCATGGGAAGCCTGGGGACTTTGGAGGAACCACAGGCTATGTCAGGGAAAAGAAGATCATTAGGACATGGACAGAGGACAGAAACTAAGCTGATCTAAGCAGCCTGTATTCTCTGGCCACTGCTACTCTTCTCGAATGATCAATAAGGTATAGAGACAAACCTGCAGAAACAGAGGGAAAGACCAGTCATAAATGAGCAGAGGTCAGCTGGCCAACCTCTCTTTGTTCTTATACATTACAAGTATGGCAAAGACACGAAGTCAGGCAGTGGTCTTGGGTGACATTGTAACAGGACTGTCGTAATCCACAGCCAAGTCTCTGAGAGGAAGTTCCCCTTATCTCCCCATTCCTTGTATTCAGGTCAGAAAATCATTCTCCCCAAAAGAGCCAGTGTCAGTGTCAGAAAAAGCAGGATGTGAGCTTGTGCGTTTAATCCCAAAGGCTCAAAGATGACCGCTCAAATTAAGCTGGTAGCACTGCCCCCTCTCTAAAGATATCTTTAATTGAGGTGCTTTCAAAGCCACAGTGAGAATCCATTTGCTTTCCGAGTCATCTCTGAGCCCGGAGAAGCCAGGCTGCCCGACTCCTGGAGGTACTTAATTAACATGTTTGGAGGGCTGCACGAAGGCTGGGACTGGAACTCAATATGGTGCCTAGGAGAAGACCCCAGAGGCTTCTGGGACATGGGATGGTACCGCGAGGAGTGACAGCTGGGATGTTCCAGTTGAGCAGGTTTCTGGGAGACACGTCTACACACACCCTAGGACGCACGGCGTGGCACCCAGAAAAGTCTCTTTCGCTTTACCTTGGCAACCGCTCTCCAACTCCCCCTAGAGGCACTCTTGTGCTTATTCGGTTTCCCTCATATCAAAGGAACCTTAATGAATAATTAATCCCAGCCAACTTTGAAGCGTTTATACTGGGAATGTGGGACGCAGCTCTGCTGGACCAAGATCAGGAGCATTCAGAACAAACCCCCCTTTGGATGGCACTCTCAAGCAGTGAAGTCTCAGAACCGAGGTCCAAGAGCCACGGGCAGCTTCTGACATGCTACCATCTGGCCGGCTGCATGCTGGCTGGAGACAGGTGGTACCTCAGCCCCTTAAATCAGACCATAACTCTTTCTGGACTATAACCCATTTGTTGATGCAGCAGACCCACGACCTCTCTGCTAACTTGCTATTGGTGGGCTCCTTTTTAAACGGCCTGCACCAGAACTACCATAACACCGCAATTCGGCGGATGTCTCACATGTATGTCCGAAAGCCCTATCCCCACATTTACTGCGAATCGCTGTACTGTGGCCCAGTGGTGAGCCACACAGCACAGTGGACAGCGGCCTTTAAAAGCATCGTGGTCTCCATTAGGGTCTGAATGCCAAATCAGTGTCTTATGGCTATTCTGCACATGCCTTGGCCAGGAGTTCAGTAAAAGATGCCCAAACAGAGGTCCTCCTGGAACTGTAATCCAAAACCTAAGATGGCAAGTGGGGTGTCTTTGCTGAGTGGGCCGCTTGGGATAACTCGTGATTGGCTATGACACCCATCTCGTCACTAAGCTGGTAGCTGACACTCATTTACATAAATGATGAGCAAAAAATAAATAGGAGTCAAAAAACGCTCAATGCACTCATTTGTCTCTGAAAAAAAAGCCGAAACAATTCTAACGATGTGACTCGCGGTGCATTGGACGACATGAGAATCGTCTATCGCAAACTGCCACAGGGGGTGACGCTAAATTTGACAGTGGCAGCCAATCGCCTCACGTCATGTCCCCCTCGGCGGAGCCTGAATGTCTAAGGTGTCCATTCCACCAATGGCCAGTGGGGGGGGGGGGGGGCCCGGGCTCTTCTTCTCATTCAAAACTTCCCGTTCAAAGGTTACCAGTTTTATACGCTC
>JAACJT020000081.1:1780564-1799077 GCA_009936485.2 Gymnarchus niloticus
ATACTTCTCTGCCACTCCAGACTTCCTCATACAATACCATAACTCCTCTCTAGGCACCCTGTCATATGCTTTCCCTATGTCCACAAAGACGCATTGCAACTCCTTCTGATCTTCTCTATACTTCTCCATCAACATCCTTAGAGCAAACATCACATCTGTAGTTCTCTTTCCTGGCATGAAACCATACTGCTGCTCACTAACCATCACCTCCCTTCTTAACCTAGCTTCCACTAATCTTTCCCATAACTTCATCCGGTGGCTTATTAATTTTATCCTTCTGTAGTTACTACAGTTCTGCCCATCACCCTTGTTCTTAAAAATCAGTACCAGTACACTTCTTCTCCACTCCTCCTCTTGCTTTCCAAGTTTGCGTTAAACAATCTGGTTAGAAACTCCACTGCCATCTCTCCTAAACACCTCCATGCTTCCACAGGTATGTCGTCTGGACCAACAACCTTTCCATTCTTCATCCTCTTCATAGCTGTCCTTATTTCCTCCTAGCTAATCCGTTGCACTTCCTGATTCACTATCCCCACATCATCCATCCTTCTCTCTCTCATTCTCTTCATTCATCAGCCCCTCAAAGTACTTTTTCCATCATCTTAACACACTCTCCTCGCTTGTGAGTACGTTCCCATCGTTATTTATACATACTCTCATGACTGTAATGAGGAAAAGACTGGCTCTATGTGCGTAATGCAGCATCATTAATGGTGCGATCCACAATTGGAGTCTAAATCCATAAAGCTGGAGTCAAAACTATGCAGACCAACAGATATGCAAAACAAAGTCATAAACAAAGTCCAAAATCAGAATTAGTAAATAGAAATAAGTCAGGAATGAGGTTGGGTGGCGGGGAGGAGTGGACAAAAGACAAAGACAGTTCAATAATGACAACAATCACAGAACACTTCACAACACTCAAACTGAGGAAGTGGGTGTCTCTATGTTATGACTAATTAGAAAGAGATGATCTTAATAGGGAACAGTGTAGTGGAAGTACTGGCATTGATGCCAGATCTGGAATCCACTGACATGACAATGTTCTTGACCTGTGCGATTATAAATGCTCAGAAACGTAGGTTACTACATTTAAACTGACCTTACACTCTGATTGTAGTTTGATACACAGTGATGGTGTGAACATCACATTACCTACTTTATGGGAAGTCTCCATTTAGTGGTCTTGCTACTATAAAGACTAGTGTGAATTGAAGATTGACACATAAAAATAATATGGGAACAGGAAAAACTACTTTTGAACACAAGTGCTTTTCCCGTTAAAATATTATAGTTCATAATTAAATAAATAATGTATTAAATGAGTAGTTACAGCACAGCCTGCCTGTGTCAAAGTCTCAAAGAACAGCTGTGATAGGATATATCGTAAGACGTTGAAACAGGCTTCACAAGCAGTGCGAAATTACATTAATGACGAGCACCACAAATACAGTTAGTCATCAAGGGCAAAAAGAAGAGATACCTCAGCCACAGATCCGCACCCTAACGTGATCCATCGTTTATTTATCATTTCTGCTCCGACTCACCTGATGGATGACATCACACAGTTGTCACCGCATCGTTTCAGCAGCTATGCAAGGCTAGCCGTGTATTGACTCAGGTCATGGCACGCTGGAAGTCAAATGTTATACCTAGTGCCTAGCAGTAACATTACTCAAAATGCCGCACTTCTCGATCGTTACCCCACATTACAGCAACCTTCTTACGACGATGAATTAACCTTATTAAAGGATGGTCTGAATACCGTAATTAGATCAGGAAAAAGGTAACTACTTAAAAATTTATGTAAGCATAATGGTTAATAAGGTTAGAGTGTGTGATGCCCTAATGCATTTACACATCATTTTTGACTGTCTCATTGTCATAACACTCTTCACTGGATAATATGAAACAGCCAAGGGCAAATCGTCTCCCTGTCATCGTAAGATTTGTACTGATCGCAGAAGTACCAGGTTTAACAATTCCGTCAAAGTACACCAATTACCAAGATTTAAACATTTAACATTTTAAAACCTTAAGGAATTTACACAGCAATTTAAACCTGTTAATGACCAAGGGGCTGCAATCAAATTAAATTGCAATGGTCTTCATTTTGAAAAAGACATGCAAAATAACTGAAGGAATTGCAATCATTCATGCCATTGTGCCAAAGTTTGACAATCGTCCCCCTTTGGCATGTGTAGGCTTTGCCGAAGCTTGCGGGGTCGTTAATAGGCTGCCAGCGTACCCTTTAACGGCAGTCAGATAATGACAGCCAGACACTGCCTCATATTCCAATTAGCACATTTCATCTGATGTAATGCTTTCATAGAAAAGCGCAGAAATCATGCAGATAAGCACATACCAATCATACTATTACATTATATGTAGAGTAGATATTTAAATGGTTGCACTTCATAAAGTATTAATCAAAATATGCCTGTATGCAATATTATCGTCTGGAAATAGATTTTTACAGCCAACTTAGTTTTAATCTAAATTATCTTTCAGATATGGGTAGAAATATCGCGCGCCAAACTTAACGTAGAAGTGACGGCAGTTGTCAGCGTGAGGAGATGGGCAAGGCTTCAAAGTTTGAGCCATACGTCTCCTGGCAGAACACTTGCCTCATTAATTTAATTATGCACAAATTCAACGAGGCCACGTTACTCGTCTTTCGCTTGGGTTGTGAAAAATATGAATAGGAACAGACGATTTAACAAAAGTAATATTTCCACAGACCGTTAAACGTTAACAGCGAATACAGCAGACGTCAACATCTGCGCACAAAGCACAGAATAAATAAATGTATATAAAGGAAATGAAATGTAAAGCCAGGGGCACGCGCTCTGTGTGCTGGTGTGAAAAGGAGGGGGGGGGATGCAGGAGCCAGGAGCGCCGGGGCCCCCCGCCTTACAGCGCATGCGCGCACAGCTCAAGCCCCCGACTTGAAAACAGCTGGGGGCCGGGGGTCCGTATCGGGAGAGAAACGTGAAACGGCGAGGCGAGGAGATGCTCAGAGCACCGGGCACGGACGGATTATCGCTGCTCGAATGAAATAAGAGAATGAAAGACGGATTAGCGACACGCAGGCGGTCTGAGCGAGCGGTACCTTCACATTAATGATGCGAGCGCACCGTACGGACGGTCGTGACTGATGCTGGATTTTTTGCTCCGAAACTTATAATACGGCACCGCTGCTTGACTTAGTTTATGGACTTCTGCTTGTTATTTTTTGTTTGTTTTTTTCTTCTCACAGATTTTAGTAACCGAATTGGTTTCCTGTGAAAAGGTAAGGATGATGTGTTGCAATTTTTGGGGAAGTTTTAAAGTTTTATTAATTCAATTACCATCACAACAGAATCGCCGTATTCAGACCATTGACCTTATGCAGAATCTTAACATTCCCTAAAAAAAAAAAAATCCATGCATCTTGATTTTCAGATGCGACGTAAAGCCGTTTTTTTGCGATTCGTAGCGCTTAGGTCGCAGTAGACAGATGTCGGCTGAGCTGTAGGAGAAGATAAAGCACATTAATTATTGCTGTTCAGTTATTCAAGGCATGCACATAATAGTGGCACGGCCTGTTGGAATGCACTACCCATTCAGGGGACACTGTATCCTTGTGGATCAGACATTTATACAGAGATCAAAACTATTTTAAGGTAAAACGACTCTATATACAAGATAAATTGGATGAACCGACAACGATTCTGTACTGTGAGCCACCACTTACACATCAATGAAGTCATATATATGTGTTGATGCTGCGAATCGACTTGTGAAAGCTACACAGCAAGTCAAGCTTAGCTAGAACTACTTTTATCTTATCCGATCCTTTTCATCATGCTCACATAATGTAGAAGTGGAATAATTCATTGATAATTATTTCTACAAACACCTGACTTTCAGTTTGGCCGTATTCCGAACAGCACGGAATGGCAATAAACGTGGGTCCGAATCATAATGGGTCCGATTTCACTGGAGCTTTTGGTGGTTATGTGAAAAACAACTGTGGGGAACGGCACTCTACATTTTAAAGACGTTGTCTTTGTGGTTACATCTAGTTTTAATGTAAATTACACTACAGCTGTCAGGGAGCGATTAACGCTACAGGTAGAACAATTAAATTGACCCCCCACTACTGCCGCCGCCACCACCACCACCAAGAAAATCATTTTAAATGAACCTTGCCAATGAAGAGCCGACGGCCTGTAATACGTATTGCACTGCAAACAGTAACGAGGCAGTAATGTATATCACAGAAGTGTTTGTAGGTCTGTATAGTGTCATTGGAATTAGACACGCGTCACCTAGAACTGGGAGGAAACACAGGTTTGACAAGGGCCGTTTTGAAGCACTGCTTCAAAGAACCAGAGACCCCCGAGGCATTATAAAACCCCCCACTCATCAGCAACTTTTATGTTCAGTGGAATCACTTTGGCTTGCTGATTCCGTTATTTTTTTATGCCTTTGGAAAATCTCGAGTGCCACGGTATTTCTAGCAGACGGTAAAATGTAAATACGCTAAAGTGACTGAACAGAATTTGATATAGAATCGGACACCTTTGGAGAACTGCAAATGAGGCAGACAAACTTGCAAAAGGTCTTACAATAAAACAGACAGCATTTATGCTACACGTATACATAAACGAATTCTAAGGTAGTGCCTAATTGTTCAGCTTGAGTTTTAAGGTCATATTTGTTAAGCTGTTGTGAATTTGTTAATTTTTGTTCATTGAGTTGATTTACATGTTATTTCCTATGAGATTTTTCTAATTATGTCTTTTAAAGCAATAAGACTGAAAATTACTCATTCTTAAAGCTTATAATTGATTCTCGCTATCTTGTTTGCTAACAGGAGGTTGTGGGGTGCAGACAGAGTTAGGAGTTATGTCTGGTTCTCTGAAGCCCTGGTCAGGATATGAGTATATTTGGCCATTTCTCCTGGTTCCAGGAACCAGCAATACTGTGACCGGGACCGTCTGCTTCTTGAGGTGGATGTCTCTGACAGAATGTGTTTATTGTTGTTGGGGGGGTGTTCTGTCCACACCTAACTGGGCGATGCCATCAGTATTATGACTGGGATCCCACACATTTTTCCCAGTTTGATTATGATTACGCTCTATTTCAAAGTCACTCAAAAGGTCTGAGATACCTAAATTTCTAAAGCGGTCTTGCCCTCACAGCATACATAGTTTCATAATCCTGCTGCTTGTGTCGGTTTTGTACCTCACATCTTAGACTGAGCTGCTTAGAAGCATGGCCATTTCTCCTTGCTACTCTACGACGAGGTCACCTTGCTGTAATGGCAGAAGGCAAGAGCTCAGACTTGCTATGTCAAATTGGCAGGCTCACCCTTCAAGGACAAGAATAATTCATACTCATTTGCGGCGAATGCACTTGATGCAACAGTTGTTTGGTCCCCTTGAGCCATTCCTCCTTGGCGTCCACGCCGTTTGCCTGTCTTGTGAGCATGTCTTCACGAGCAGCAGAATGCGACCGTGCCTCTCACCTGATTTGGCTTGGAAATCCCGCTTCTTTTCACAGATTAGGGATGTTTCCCCACAGCTGCCAGCTGTTTCCCAAGCCGTGAAATGCAGCCTGATGGTTTTACTGCGGCCTGCGTGCAGCCTGGAGGTCAAGCCAGGATGATACATATGTGTTTGATATCTCATTATGAGTTCATTGATAGTGACCGTCCTTTAGAAATGACGCCATCTAGAATTCTGGAAGCATCCTGGTGAGAAAATTAATTTTTAAATTAATTTCAAAGCCTTTGAACAAGTCAATGAAAATAAATAGCACATGAGAAAGGAAAACATTGTGTGGTTGGTCTGGAATAGTGTTATCAAAAAAGGGAGAAAACATTTCCGACTAGTCCATAGGTACTGGAAGATTCTAGAAGGATCTTCATTACCTTGTGGGTCCTGGTCCATTTGTGTCCAAGGGCACACAGAGCTGCTTTGTTGCCCATACTGACATATCCGCAAGACTGCTGGCTCTCCAGGAAGTTCCGGGTCCCGAGAGTCAGCAAGAGAAAAGCCAGGCAGTGAACTCATTTGGGGGTGAGGTGGTGGGGGAGCTGAAAGAAATCACTTGGTCTGAATTTTCTCACCTGTCGATGATGTCAGAAAGTGCCAGGAGTTCTGAGAGTCACTGTTACCGAAATGTGACAAAAGGCTTTCAATCACTCAGACTCCTCCCACTGGCTTGAATATGAATCCCCGCGACTTGTTCAAAAAAAAAAAAAGACAAAAAAAGCTCTGAAAACACCTGGTGATTCTTCCTATACATATAAAAGGACTGGTAGAGTTCAGCAGCACTGCCAAAACCCCCTGACGCTACTGCAGGAACATAGCAGTGAGCTTTTGGAACGGAGGGGGAATGAGTGAGGGGGGAGGGGTTTCCACAACATTCACAGACGCTCGGCTGATCTGTTGTTCGTCTGCGCCAACTCCAGACAAGGTGCCTCTTGGGGCCAGATAGGTAACATGCCCTTCCAGGAGGGGGTGCTCAAATGACCCTTTGCCTTCATTTTCCCCCAAAAGGCCACCACGGCACAGCTCTTACTGTAGACGCCAGCTTGCTGCACTCGCCACAGCCGCTCCACCTTGTCCGCTTCCATTTTATTTTAGTGGTCAATAAAAGAGTGTCCAGGGGCCGGCGCTTTTGATCGTTTCGGCAGGCGTTTATCGACCGGTTTTTAGTTATAGTGGCTTGTTTACGGCCAGGCCGTAAATCCGAGAATGTAAATGTGCCTGGAGAAATACAAAGTATAAATAAGTAAAGACAGTCCATTTCCTAACAAAATTTTAATGCATCACTTAAAATAAGCCCCCCGCCCGCCTCCTTCATGAGTGGCACTGGGACAAGCTGCAGAAGGGGCTGATGGGTAAATACAACCTTCTGCACGTGAACGCCTGCGCGTTTCCAAGCGTCGGCGTGCTGTCTGCATGCACCGAGTGGGATGTTGCATCCTTTGACTCTAGACTTTCAGTCGGTGGTCTCATTCATTCGTTTAACGCTTTGCAAATTACCAAGGATGTCGCATCAGCTAAGAGGGGTTTCTGTCAGGAGTTTATTGGGAATGGCGCGGAGTTTTACGCTGAAAGCCGTCAATTATGGCAGAAAGGAGCTTCGGAAGAAGCCTAATTCTGTCTCCGTGTTGTTCTCACTTTAGAAACACAGGCTAGCTCCAAATAAAAGAGAAATTGGAGTGTCTTCCTTAATATGAGCTGTTCTTTTTAACACCATGGCGATGATGCGTGAATGGGTGGAAGACCCCCTGCAGTGATAAACTGGCCTCCTGATAATTTCACCAACACTAAGAATCAGTTTAACTATTGGTTTTAACTTGACGTTTTTTAGTTATATGTTACATGATACTCTGCATTGTGTCTTTAAGAAATATGACACGGCCATTCACAGAAAAAGAAAATACTGGCAATACCAATGCTAAAAGTTCAAAAGATATTGGCAGCACTTATCACAGTTTGGCAGAACATCTTCAAGACTAAAAAGAATTAGAAATAGTCAGGAAAGTTCTTTTGTCTAACCTCTTGAAGGCAGTTTTTTCTCCTCCTGCAGGGAAGAGAGTGTTTACTGCTGCTTGTTTATTTTCCTTGGTTTTGATTTACTTGTTTCTTTACCAGAAACGTGAACTCGAAAAGGCAATGCGCAGTGGTGAGGATGGATGAAGGTGTCCATTTGTCACGTTAAAAAGCTAGACGAGATAGTTAATTAAAAATGGCAAATTCGTAAGTCTTCATTAGTGGTTAGATAGCATAGATGAAACCAGGAGATCTCACAGTAAATACAGATTAATTGACCTAGGCCTGAGCTGGAGGGGAGAAAAAACAAACTTTGATTGTGGTCTCTAAAGCAATGTTATTCGACCCCCCCTCACAGCACCTGGCTGTACGGGATCTCCTCCCTTCTCCCTCCCGTTAATGCTGGTGCTGAATCTCCGGTCATGTAACCGAAGACAGTTTGGGGGTGCTGCAGGCTAGCAAGCAGCCCCATACCCTGGCCCACATACCTCATGTCTTTCTGGGCCCCAACCTCAGTTGCTGCCTCAGTCAGATGCGGTGGGGGTGGATGAGGAGGCGGATTTGGAGGGCACTTAAAGTTCATGTCCAGAAGCAGTAGGCACTGTAGTGGCGAAGCCGATGGGGGCCAGTGCTCCAACCTGCTGGTAGAATGGCCTCAGCACCCATTGAGGGAAAAAAGAAAAAAAACTGAGCCCGATGAGGTCATTTCGCAGAGTACGTTTACTTCTGCCCTTTACGCAATAACAACCTCAATTGATTTAGCGCAAGATAATTCAGACCTTGTTCCAACCCAGAGTTAGAGCAAAAGCATCGACCAGTTAAAACAATCAATTCAGCAGCACTGGATTTGGCACTAAATGAATGACGTTCCCATCGGCGAGGGATTGTTTACCCATGAGATACAGTCTCCCTGGACAATTAAGCCAATGCTAAGAACTGAAAAATCCACTCGAGCAGAGGCATATGCAAAAAAAGAACAAGCAACTGGATCGGTTGTCATGTGAAGAAGGAAAATGAGTAGCAAGCAAAAACTTCAGATGTCACCGTGTGGTGTGCAGTGGTGGGGACGAGGAGAGTTAAGCAGTGCAGAAAGGCAAGGACAGGACAGAAGGAACGGACCATGAGATCTTACATTTGCATTCACAAACTAGCCTTGCCTTGATATAGAGAGAGAGAGAGAGAGCGTGGTTGAGGAAAGTAGAGAATGTTACTCAACCTCCATAGTACAGTAATCGGTTAAAGCCGTCACACTGAACTATAGCAGAGCACACAATAGCATCTGTCCAACAGATGCACATTTTTTTCTCTTTCTCATTTGAAGGAAAAAAAACGTTTCCAACTATCAGTGACTCGATGCCACCTGGTACCCGTCTTGAACCTAGAGCAGAGAAACCATGGTTACTTTATGGAGTTTGTTCATGAATGTCCTTATCCTGAGGAGAGGGTTAATAGTGGGATTTATGGTTTGGGCAATTTATAGAAGTGGAAAGGGTTAAGTTTCTTTCCTGTATGGCCATGGCCCTCTTTGGACCGTAGCCTGGACCCTACAGGGCCCTCAATCGTACTGCCACATGCTATCTCCAGTGGTGCCGAATGATGAGGACTTTCATCAGGACCATCCACGTAGCACGGCCCGATCTGTAGAAGCAGTGCGAGTGCTACCATGCCGTCGGTCCTCACGAAAGTTAAAAAGTGGCTTCAGATGCTTCAAATGAGCCGCGCCCTCCTCCTCACATACGTCCCGAGTTTTTGCTTCACAGCTGTGTCGCCACATGTCTGCATTTGCATCTCCATGAGTAAACATCTAAACATCCATCCAAAGTATATTCTTCTCGTTGGACGGCATTTCTGATTGAGAAATCAACAGAGCCGGGCTGCTAGCCAAAAACATACAATGATGATTCCCCTGATTCACAGGAAGAATTTTCCAGAATATAACCCCCCCCCCCAAAAAAAAGCTTATGATAGCCAGGGCAGTTAGGACAGCAATAGTGACCATATTAAGCCCCCACAAGTTAGTCTGTGCATTATATGATTCAAAAGAGACTTAAACAAATGTTGCTTTTTTTTTTTTTTAAACTCTTGCCGAGACAATTGCTTTTAAGATAGACATTTTGACAGCTGACAAACAGGACTTTAACCTTTCATTCTGGTTTTCCCAACAAGACGTGATGTTTTTTTACTTCATGTGGCTGCCAGAGCGTGTGAAACACAAATCACGGTTTGTCGGTCCATGCAGTGATGTGATGGAGATTTTGTCAGTTCTGGGGAAGGGGGGGGGAACTTGCTCATGTCATTGACAGCTTGTTCGATGGCCGCGCCAGTGTGACGAGCTGAATCACGGTGTTCCTGTGGATTTTAGCGTATCAAAATGGAGCGAAAACTAAAGATGCCAGGACAGGCTGCCATATAGGACAAAGGCACGATGGTCCCTGTCTCCTACCAGTCTGTGGTTGGTTGTACCACCATCTGGTTTCGCTTTATGTTCGTGTGCAGTGTATGTGCGTGTTACCGCCAGAACGAAGGTAGCGTTAGACATCCCTGACAGGCTGAAGCTCACGCACAGAGGCTGGCGGCTAATTAGACTAATACATTTCAGGGTTTTATTGACATTCTCTGCAGCCCCGCATCTCCGTTTCCCAGGGTACCGGATTGGAAGCGGCTGCATCCCAAGGCATTGTGCGACTCTAGGCTAGCTGCCAAGGCCGGGTTTGGAGGAAGGGGGCTGTGGAGGTGTGTGTTTGGGGGGGGGGGATGGGATTTGCACTGACAAAAGTGCTGTTTAAGTTAGCCGAGCAGCTTAGCCAGAATTTATGTCACATTACCCGGTGCTCTGACAGGCACACAACCACCAAAAGACCTATTACCAGACTGGGAGATGTGAATTTCCCACAGTATGAGGGACACCATGGTGACTGACTCCACCACAAGGCAAGGGTTAAAAAATGTTACTTATTACCTGATTGCAAATATGCCAGATACCCAAAACACAAAACAAGTTGTCATTGGCTGAAGACAAGCTGTGCAGGCAGCGGACGTTCGGTGGTTAATCTCTGGCACCCCGATGCTGCCGTCCCTTGTTTGCCTCAAGTGACACGGAATGAAGCAAACAAAGCAACATCCCCCACCCACCACCTCCACCAGCCTATTCACTGTCTCAAAAAGTTAATTAGTCCACGGCCGTCTCTTCGCTTCTCTCCCCAGATGGTCTGCCCAGGTGTTGGCTGTCAGCATCCTCAAAGGCTTCTGGGTTTAAGTCCCATTGACTTATTACAGGTTTTTGTGTGTGTGTGTGTGTGTGTGTGTGTGTGTGTACACCTGCACATTATGGCCCGTGACACTCTGACTGGCGTGTGACAGTAAGTGACTCTTACATACCCAGCGAGGGGTGACCAGAATCAGTCATCACAGAACAGCCGATCAGTTCAGCGCGTCTTTCCCTGCAAGCGTGTAAAAAGAGCGTACGGAGAAAAAGCGTATCCTGAGCCGAACCTAACCGGGCATCACGGCAACCTGTCTACCACCACGGTAGCCCGTGACTTGTTTAAGAAAGCTATTTTTCCCAAAAACCTTCAGCTGTCTAGGGCAATCACTGGCGGTATAGCTTGGGTAAACAGAAACTGGTGTTCTGTTATGTGGGGGGGGGCACAGAAAGTCCAGGTGCTGCATGGCGGCAGCCGGATTTGCTGGCCTGCAGTGATGAAATGCGGGGGTCAGAATTAACGGATTTAACACCTATGGCTCCTCTTAGGGTAGCCTGAGGGTCCCCCCATGTATAGAAGGAAGGTCCGATAGTCGCCCCAGAGCCTTGAAATCCAGTCCTCAAAGGGCTTCAGTGCCGCATTTCAAAGGGGACATTTTAATTTGGCTCAAAAAAAATATGGAAATTTTTATACCTGTGCAAGATTTGATTTTTAATATCTGCCTGTGAGATCAAGAGAAGCAATAAGTGCATGATAAAGTCTAGCAATATAAACACAGACTTACAGCTCAGAGTTTTGGACTTTATTCCCCCCATCTATTCAGTTTTACGGGGTCACATGCTAAAAGCCACTCCCACTCTGGTTTCCTGTGGGTTTCTGCAGGTCTCACCGAGGGACCTACTTAAAAAAGAGCGAGCTCCCAGTGAATTAAACGGAAACGGAGCTGAATTAAGAGGGATCAGAAAAGGTTTGTAATGTGAGAATAAATCAGGGATGGGATTATGGGAGCTTTAATTAAAAGCTGGCTCTTTTGAGTGAGCGAGAAGCGAGGCCACCAAGGAACAAACAAGGACGCGGCCTCCGTCCGTGGCGGGGGGGGCTGGACCTGGGCTCAGGAGGTTCCCACCAGCCCTAATAGAGACATACGACTGCAGCAGACCCCTCTTAGTCCCCTCGTATTTCTCACCCATCCCACCTCCCTTCTTTTTATTACCAGGAATAAAAACTGAGGAGAAGGATGAGGCCGGGCTGGGATCTGACTGCATTCTCCTCCCTGCTCTTCAGGGTCGTCATGGAGATTGCCGCCAGCCAGAAGCCAGAGCACTGCCGCCTATCTCAGATTCAGCCTGTGGTGCTGAGTTTGATCTGACAGACCTGGCGAAGCCCTGCACGTGGGTCCCAGTCTAGAGAGAGGGGCAGGTGATTATCAGAAAAGAGAGCGGAGCCGAATGTACAGCGGACGGGGAGAGCGGGTTGCTGGGACAGTGGTGAGAAGGAGGAGGGGTCCCACCCATGGTTTGGTTCTAGACCCTTCTCTCCCCAGGCCTTCCTGTCCTGAGTGAGGCCAGCCCATAAAGGGGCGGAGGGGCACAGAGCCAGGAGGGGAATGGCTAAGCCCTTCTACAGACTACAGCGCTTCCTACGGCGGACACAGCTGCTCCTCCTCTTTCTGGGCGTGGCTTACATAATGGCAGGCAGCGTGCTCCTCTTGCAGCGTAGCAGCCTGGTGGTCTCCCAGCGAGGGGGTGGGGCTGGCGGATTGCCCTCCCTGCCCTCCCCACCGAGCGTCGTGGAGGCACCCGCCGCGAGGCCTTTCCGTGGACGTGCGGGGTCGAGGGCACCCCCCCATGAGGACGTGCCGGACGGCAGAGCCGGGCCACGCTGGCTCGCGTCCCGGAACCTGGAGATCCGGAGGCTGCGGCGGCGCTGGTTCCACAGCCTCATGAATGAGCGGGAGACCCAGAGGGTGGATCGGAACCCGATACAGAGGAAAGCCCAGCACAAGGGTCAGTGTAGACGAAAGACGTCACCCGCTAAGCTCTCCATCATTAACTTCGATTTCCTGAGCTGGATAGCCAAATGCTCCCCACCTCCATTGCTTTATAGGCCTGGTGGATGGCCAGGTCAGAAATTTACACCACAAGGCCACCGATTTACAGGAATGAACACCACTTAGATTTCTGCTAAGGTGAAAAGGGGAATTTTAATGAAAAGCTCCTGGCCGTATTTGAAACTATGCTTATACAAGTGATTTTCAAAACCATGCCTAGATTTTTGGGGAAAACAGTTGATGGGAGGAAAAAAGTACCACTCCAGCTAGTGAAGAGTTTAAACCACGTTGAAAAGTTTCTAGTCACTGTCACGCTCCGTTCAGTTGCGTTTGTTTCCTTTGGTGAATGCACAGGAACCTACGTCGGCTGTTTCCTGGATGACGCAAAGGAGAGGGCCTTAAAGGGGGCGGTGTTTTATGACTTCCGGAAAATGACCAGCACCATGTGCCAGGATGCCTGCTCAGAGAGGTACAGGGACGTAGCCCCCAGCTACATAGCAAAATAAAAGTCCTGGGGGGGGTGGGGTTTCATACGCATTCGGTACTTGGATGTAGGGCTAATGACACAGTGTACTCACCCTACTGCTGGGGCTGCCAGGTCAGAAGGGAGCGACGGAGCCCCCCTTGCGTTAGAGGGGACCCCACCTCAACTATTCACCATGGTCGAGAGCCGCCACCTGCTCGGGGCCCCTCCGGCATCTCGGGGGTAACCACACGGGTAACAGTGGGAAGGGCTGCCTGTCTCGCTAATTAACCACCGGTGTCTTTCCGAGGGGACTCTATTTAAAGATGCGCAGCAGTCGCAATGCTGCTATGTTGACGCTTAGGGCTGTTTGGTCTACGCTCCTGAAAAACAATTTGACTCTCGTCTGATATACATGTACAAAGCGCCACTTGGTAACAAGGCCATGTCAGCAGCCAAGGCCGCATGCGTATCCGCTTTAGAAGGCCGTAGATTATCCATGCTGTCATTATTCTATCTGGCCAATTCATCTAGCGGTGCCCAAAAAAAAAAAAAAAAAAATAATATGACAGACTCTCACTTCAGCTACTCCACGGGGTGAAATTTGACTTTGTGGGAGATGTGTGTATAAGACTACGTGGCAAATGATCAGCACCTTGCAACAGGACAAGTCCCACCTTAGATTTAGATTTTAAATATTACAGTGTAGCTTTGCTGCTCAGTTCAGGGGGTCTCTCGCAGGGCTTCCAAACAAAAACTCATGTGGACAGTTTCTTTAATAGAATTGTTTGATCGGTGTGCACGATCTGTGAAGAGAACACAAGCAATGCCACCGTTAGGGCAATTTGCTCACAATCCCATATTGCTCTCAGAAACGTTTTTACCTTGGGAACACAACCATATTGTAGTGACGGAAGTAATCCAGAGCGTCATTGGCCACACGCTCACCTAGCAACAGCAGGAACTGTGACAAAGACATCCACACACTCTGACGGAAGCAGGGACACGCTCGATCTCTGCTCAGGGCTCTCGTCAAGAGCCACCCAGGCCCTGCCATTGATGTAAATAATTAATGAGGAAGGAGTTCCTGGAGGGGTTGCCATGGCAACGCTAACGATGCCACACATTTTTTTTGATCATGGTGGAAAGGAGGGCTAATTTGAAGTGATGCCCCGTTAACGGACCTCGTAGTCTCGTGCCACCCTCGGAAAGATAAAGGGGGGACAAAAAAGAGTCCACAACTACCAAACAATGGCATTGTGGGTAAGTTCTACACGAGACGAAACCGCTTCCGGTTGAGGACGAAACTCACTTATTCTGATGTACAGACAAGCGGCATGCAGAGAAAAGGCTAATTAGAAAGGGGGGGGGGGCACCTTGTCTCCAAAAGCTGGGCAAGCAGCCCAGAGTGACCCAGGGCACCTGGCCATGGTGATGAGGCGGGTCAGCCAAGCGTGGTGAGGAGGTGAGGCACATACACCCCCGGGTGCTCCCCTTTGGGGCCCTGTGTTGCCATAGAGATGGAAGGAGGTCGGCTCCCCAGCTTTGAACGGATGTTACACCTGGGCCCTGACTGCCATGCAAAACGCAAGCTGAGGGGGGCCTGGCACGTGTGGCCTTCACTGACGCCAAGCGCTGGCACACTCCCCACACAGATGCTTTTTAAACTCAG
The DNA here is from genome assembly GCA_009936485.2 of Gymnarchus niloticus. NCBI lineage: Eukaryota > Metazoa > Chordata > Actinopteri > Osteoglossiformes > Gymnarchidae > Gymnarchus > Gymnarchus niloticus. The sequence goes on from JAACJT020000081.1 coordinate 1,795,506, forward strand.
CCATCCATGGGGCATTGTGGGAAAGGCGTGTTTAGAGAGCGCCATTAGAAACCGAGGTGCCGTCAGCACTGGCCTCCCATTGTGGGCCGGTGAGTCAGCACGGCCATGCTGCCAAGACGACCGAGATGTCTCCAAGTCGATGGGACACGCTGTGTCACCGATTTCTCTTCTGCTGCAGTGGGTACCAATTTGCGGGCCTGGAATATGGGTCCGAGTGTTACTGTGGGAACCGTGTTGGCAGCCCGCGTGTGCGAGAGGAAGACTGCAACCTGGACTGTAAAGGGGAGAGGGGCTCTCCCTGTGGAGGGGTAGATCGCCTCTCCATCTACAAGGTGGAGGAGATGCTTCCTGGGCAGCGGAGATGTGAGTAGTGACCCATCCGTGGCTCCACCCCCACAAATCCCCTGACTGCATAAATAGCTCCACCTCCCAATCAGCCACCCCACCTACAAACTTGGCATCAACAACAAATGTGCATAATTTGAACAGACTGTATTTTTATGCATTTCTTTAACATTGCAAGTTGCAATTTCACTTTACTCAACACACATTTTGGACGTTAATATTTCTGACAACGTCCAGACGCATCCCGGGCAGACATGTCACCATAATAAGGATAGAACAGCCACCAGTTCGATGATGGTGTTTGTCCAGTTGCTTTTCTCCGCATGCAATGGCAGGTAGGGCAGCACCAATGCTGGATATACACGATTCTTTAAGCAAACACGAGTGAGATTCCCCTCTGTGCCTGAGTGGACCATGCTGAACACCCAGGCAAATGCGTGGCGCGAGACTCTGCGGTCGGTTTCATGGAAGGCACCACCCCCTTCGCCATTAAGTGTGTCGTGTTCTCTCTCCCAACCCCAGACAGGAACGTGCGCTACAGGGGCTGCTTCGAGAGGCCCAAGGCCCCCGCCACTGCCTTCCCGTTCCACACCACGCAGCCCAACCTGACATCCCAGTCCTGCATCGAAGCTTGCACAGACAAGGTGAGGTCACCGTCCAAACAAGAAAACGACCACAACCATCCGGAGTTTATGTCTATTTTTCTCGGTGCTTACCTTTAACGTATTATGTTTACGACAATGAACAGCTAATTAAATCCGATTCTCTAATATAGGGATCGTTTTCAAGTTGCATGGAATCCTCTTTAGGAGACGTTCCAACAGGAGCCAAGGTTTCAGTTCTGATTCACCGTCAGACTTCAGTAACTTGATGTGTGTAACTTGTAGCGAAGTACTGAAATACATGCCTCTTTTTAAAAAGTACACCTGCAGTAAAATCACCTTCAGAATGTTTTTTTTTTTTTTTTTAATCCTGAAAGAAGACCGGAAAGAATAAAAATCAAATATCTCAGCCAGTCAAAATTCATGCATTCCCAAGACTGGATAATGGCCTGCTCACAGTATGTGAGCTCCTGAAAGCAGTCACCCTGCTTACCCTTTAATGGGCGACCAACCCGGAATCGATCGGCTCCATAATCAATCCGGGTTCGCCTGCCCCCTGGCCCCTGGCCCGGAGCTACACATAACCTTGCACTTTACTTAAACTTTGACAGAAGAATTAACCTTCTAGGGGAAAACAAATAGCAAAACAATGATGCCAGTTTTAGGTGTGGATTCATACCAGAGGCAAAGTTCTTTATTTTTATTCCTAGTGCTTAGCAAGAAACATGGGGTGGGGGTGGGGGGGTTTACTGAAATTTCCATACATACTAATGAGAGCTAATGCATTAAAATGCCACAAGCCTCACATTCCTTTTATTTTTGGGTGCCTAAAATAAAGTGCTGGAGATATCTGGAGGCAGGTGTAGGGGACCGCGTCTTGGTGCTGAACGACTGCAGCTCGCTCGCTTTTAAAAGCTCTTTAACGGGCGTTTGAAAAAGGTCGCCCGATTACGCAAGGGAGCATCTGTGAGTGCGGCAGAAGGGTAAACACCGAGCGTTTTGTTCGAGAGATGAGGGATCCGCTGTCGCCACAGCACGGGCAGCTCGTATTGGCAGCAATAAATAAATCATGATGCGCTTTGAGAATTATATATAATTTGAGTGGGTTGTATTTATATATTTATTTTGAAAACTTTGCCAGCTTGCTGCCTACAGTGATACATTCAGATGGCAGGGGGGTATTTTGAGAACAACATTAGTACCTAGTAGCAAGTTGATAAATGCAGGATTGCGAATGTATAATCCTAAGGCTTATCCCAAATCTTCTTGGGAAGGTGTTTTATTTCCCAGTGGTCAGGCTGTTTGGAGGAACATTTTGACTCACTGGGCAGCTTGACGAAGGTCATTCTGTTGGCACGAAAGCATCCACGTCTGGTCTAATAAGGTTTCCCACCTCAACGACACTCAGCAAGGATCTGAGTGGCCTCATGTTGACGGCACTTCAAGGGAGTGGGTCAGCAAGAGATAAACCCTCCTCCTTTGCGGGGGGGGTCGCTGGCCATTTGTAGTGCTTTCTGGCCTCCAGCATGCAATCGTTGACTTCACGAGCCCTGAGCAGGTTCACCAGGTCTGCTTCAAGATGGCTCACCAGTTCTGCTCTGAATGCTGCCGCCAGGAGTTACCACTGGCCGTTCTCAGCAGACCAGACTGCTACTGCGGGTTTGCCTCCTATGGCTTCAACCTACAGCACCCGGTGCCTGATGAGAGCTGCACCCCAGCCAACACCAGCGGAACCCGAGCTCCCCTAGACAGCCACTTCTTCCAAGTCTATCAGACCCCTGTGCAAGGTAGGCCCCCCAGGGCAAGGTAGGGGGTTAAAAATAGCTGCTCTGGCCCCCCATCATAAAAGGAACATCTGGATTGGCTGAATGAGACAATTGATTATCCTGCCCCATGAGAGGCTGGAAGATGCCTCAGCCAAACCAGATTAGCCAATCAGCTGGGCTTGGGAGATGCTCCGCCTCCAGACGGGTGGTCACCTTGTCAACCCACAAATTCCATGTTTAAAGTGACTTTGTCATAGATGTGTGCCTGTAATGACTGTAATCATTAATCACAGACTCCAGGTGCACTGAGCGGAAGTTTCTGCCTGAAAAGTCCAGCAGGCTGGTGGCGCTGTCTAGCTTCCCGGGTGCAGGCAACACCTGGGTCCGACACCTTATTGAGCTGGCCACCGGTTTCTACACGGGCAGCTACTACTTTGATGGGACCTTGTACAACAAAGGTAATCATTCACCAATGGTCACAACCCAACAATGCCTCCGTTATGTGGGCACTGGCTTAAAAAACATTTCCTTTGGAAAAATATTCTACTAAAATTTCACAAACCATATGTAGACATGAAATGAATACATGTACTGCAGTCCATTTGGTAAAATAAAAGTTAATGGCATGCTCACTTATTGAAGCATGGCCTTGGCACTGTCTCAGATCTACATTCCAGAAGATACCAGATGAGAGATGAGTGAAATGGAAGGTCTACAAGATGGTAGTGAGACCGGCTATGTTATATAGGCTGGAGATGGTGGCATTGGTGAAAAGACAGGAGGCTAAAGATGTTAAGATTTGCATTGGGTGTGACGAGGATGGACAGGATTAGGAATGAGTATATTAGAGGGTCAGCTC
>JAACJT020000081.1:1815548-1842675 GCA_009936485.2 Gymnarchus niloticus
TACGGGAGCTCGTGCGGAGGGGCGTGTGGGGGTGCGGGACCGCGGTTCGGCTCGGGTGAGCAGAGGGGAGGGGGAGGGGGGGGGGGACGAGGGGGCGCTGGTAAAATGACTGAGAAATGTTAACTGACACAAGTGATGGTAAACCATAGCCTGATGCAAATTTAGGCATCGTCACCCTAGGCAAGTGGGGGCAAGACATTCTATAGCTTGACCAGCAACTGTATCCTGTCCTGGCTGTCAGCCATTTCTGACCCATATACATTAGAAACACAATCATCCAATATCAATGAGTCAGCCAAATTGTATTTAATATTATTTTGTTCAAGGCATTTTAAACAGCTGATTTATCACAGTGCACTTTACTGCATGAGACTGAAGGTAGTTTAAAAAATGGAGTTAGCACAAAATTGCTTGCAAGGAAATAAGGGCCTGATTAGATTGTAAATGGTTGTAAACAGTTATATTTGCTTCTATACATAGCTTATACATTTCTTTATACATTTTCCCCAGTTTATACAGCAGGTTATGAAACCAGTTCAGTTCAATCACTGGCTAAACATCAATAGCATCATTGATGATAATGAGACCTGAAGCCTGCCACTGGCCAGTCGCGCGATGAGACCTGAAGCCTGCCACTGGCCAGTCGCGCGATGAGACCTGAAGCCTGCCACTGGCCAGTCATACAAACTTCCATCATTGCACAGATGATCTGAAGGCCTGGTTAGAAATGGCTATGATTGGTTTTCACTGTGAACACAAGACTCGGGCACAGTTTTTATTTGCAGATCATTAGGCTACTCAGCAAAAGCTAAATCGCACATCAAATGCTGCTACAATTGACACTATCTCTAGGGGTCTTCCTAAAATGCATCTCATGTACATATAAGTGCTTGTCTACTGTTATTTTCTATTTGTTATTGTCATTTATTGCTGGTTACTAGTTATTTGGCACAGTAGTCTGCAGGATGCATGAAAGTAAAAAGATGAACACCAGGCAATAAAACCTTGAATCCATGATTTAGCAGTTGAAAGGAAAAAAAAGATCTATTTGGAAAAACTTGCCTCTTTTTGTCGGCTGTAAGAACCGGCAAATTTATGACATGCAAATGCAGCCGATGCAGATCTGCTGTGAAGCCCACCAGGATTAATGCGGTTATCACAGAGATTGCGAGGGTTTAAGGTATTTGTTATGTTTGCCATTTAACTTAACATGAACTGAACTGCAATGAGCTGATCAAGTCTTCTCATGGGGGATAGATGCTGCTTACTTGCATCGTGAATTTCTAGATCTTATTTTTGATTTATGACATGTCAAGCTATTTCAACCAGAATTTAAAAAAAAATAAAAAAATACTCCTGGTCTCCCGAGGTACAGCAAGTTTAATATACATTCTACACATTTTAAATGCTCTAATCAGAAAGCCCTGCTGTTGGGGCAGTTTGTAGACATAATTTCTTTATCTTTATTGGACACACTTGCTGATTGTTTATTTTTTGGCCGATCTGCAGAACAGCAGCTATTTTAATATTTGAAAGTCCTATTTTATGTGTGAACAGTTGGCCTGTACACAAAATCATAATATCCCCACATATTCTGAGCTATGGTTGATAGCTTTGTCTGGTTAAATAAACTTCATGCTGACCACTGTTTAATGTGTTCTCCACTATTTTAGTGTGATTCCAGTTCCAAAAATCCATTATGCTTGAATTATGAATGACCTTCCGGATCAGCATGGTAGCTCAGTGGGTAGTAATGTTACTTCACACCTTTAGGGTTGGGGGTTCAAATCCTACCTCCATTCTGTTCATGTGGAGTTTACAAGTTCTCCCTCTGTAGTCCGAGTTGTCTGTCTACAATCCATTGGACTATAGGTAGGTGTCTTTAAATTGTTCATAGAATGAGGTATGTGGCCCTGTGCAGTCTGGGATAGGCTCTGCTCCACCCTCTCACAACCTGGATAACATGGTAGAGTTGTCACACTACCAAGAGCAGGTTTAATTCCTTTACTTTTGGATTCAGGAACACTCCTGTGCAAACTCCACACAAGAAGCACCACTCAGCAGCTACACATAAACTGCAGTATAACCTAGCACCTGCTTCTCAGAATAAAAACCACGCAAGCGAACAGCAGACATCAGTGCCAGACAGTGAGCCTTGATCGAGGGGGAATTTTGGTCTTACTCGATGAAGGTCTGAATTGCACTAAGGATTGACCGCTGCAAAATGTGCCTGGGATACACACATCCTTCAGTGAAAAGGAGCAGTGACCCAGCTGAGCGGCACCGCCGATTTTATATGCATTCCAGAACGGCCAACCGAGCATTTACCACAGTCCGTTTTTTCGGTTTCAAGTAGTCGATACCAATCTACATTTAGATTGGCACCACAGCCCTACCCACGATGTTTTCTCCTTCACAGCGAGAAGAGAATTTTTCCAGCACTATTCCCGGTTCAAAAAAAAAAAAAAACCGCCTATCCATGGAAAACAGAAGACATTTATTTGTCTAAATTGTCAAGAGGCATATAGAGGCAAGTGCTCATTGTTTCTTAAAATGCCAGCAATACACTTCTCAAAGTCAAAAACTCTAGGAAGTGTTACTATTTAATGACTCATTACTCTTGCGTATACACACAGAATATAGGGGAGTATTCCCTCTCCAAAAGAAGTGAAAATACAAAATCTTAGGCATGACAGTAATGACTGAAGCAGTTTTAATAAAAAAGCACAAAAAGCAAAATTGTGCAATTCTGCCAGCAATCGGTGATGTCAGATTACAATGAACTGGCAAAATGATGCAGAAGCTGCCTTTGTAACTTCATGGCAACAGAGCTTTCTACTATTATGATAAAAGATGCTAATTAATTTATGACTGCCCCCCCCCACACACACACTCTCTGTGTTCATGTTAACTCTAAATGCCTTGAGGTACCAACACTGTCCTTCAAAGCCAAATAGGAAATGTACGTGAATTTTTCATCTGCGTCGGTGAAAATACATTCCATTTCACCAGATTTGGAACTGTACACTCCAGTTAAACACAAGTGAAAACAGTAAAATAAATAAAACTCAGGCCATTAATGGCCTTTCTAATTAGCATGGATGTTTAAGTAAGGCTTTGATTTGTGTGCCGCACAAACCAAGGTTTGTTCAAATTAGCTTCATAACCATAAGGTTGTAATTAAACAAAAACATTAGTGTTTTTCCCAAGCTATAAATATTTAAATCTTATTATATAGCAGTTGTATTACATTTGCTGCCTGAATGCCTCTTGATGTTTATTTAATAATATAAATTAAGAATGCATGCAGAAATAGAAAATTCTTGGAAAAATGTTTAAGTCATTTTTTTCCTGGCTATTTGGCTTTATACTCAGCATGCATTTACTACATTCTTTTTTATGGTAATAATTAAGGCAGCAGTTTGACAGCAAATAATATATTATACTGATGCTAAAACAAATATCCTCAAACAAAGGCATTAAGCTTTTTTCATGAAAACATTATGTACATATTCCAAGATGACAGTGTAATTTATCATACTTTTAAAAAAAAAAAAAAAAAAAAAAAAAACACAACAGGTTGCACCTCAAATTAGTGTATCTTTTTGGCTGCCGAACATTGGCAGGACACAGAGGGTCAAGAGGTTCAGTTAGGGTTCGAAGTCATCTTGAATGTGGTGTGATTTTTGGCATCGGACATGGCGACTCGGGCATCCCAGGAACAGATTATCATACACTACAGTGTCTAGAGATGACAGAACAGTGCAATAACTAAAAACCTATTGGCGGCAGCTAATTGCAAAAAAAAAAAAAACTTAATGGTAGGCATTGTGGAGAATGGCCAGACTCGTTAAAGCCAAATCGCAAAGAAACAAGTACAAAACTAAATGAGTACAATGGTGGGATGCAGAATGACTTCTCTGAACACGGCTCATCTACCCTGGAAACAGTTCTGCGAGCCAGAGTGAGTCCGACACAGTACGAGATGTGTATTCCTAATCAAGAGGCCACAGAGTGTACGTACAGGACACACTCACTATCACAAGGTATGTTGAGATGATGACCACAAGTCTATCCTGTCTACCCTAAAAACTAGCTTGGCTGCCTATGACAACATGCCAGGAGGTAATGTGCTCAAGCCAGATTTGTGGAGTTCAGCTGTGAACTAAAATGTTCGTATTTCCTAAAGCAAAAACCTTTGTCCATAATTTATGGGAAAGCTTTTTAAAGTGGGCTATATTTATAACACAGGAAGTAGACTCAAGCCACAACACACAAAGTCTTCTCCAGCATTTTTTTTTTCTCCTCAAAAGATAAATAATGGCTTTTCGGGGAGATCGAAATACACCCATTTGGTGCTATATCCTCACATCACTGCCACAAAACAGCATTTTAAAGTAAGTCAGAGGCTGAGAGGTAATGAGGGTAATGAGTTCTCGTTGCAACCATTACACACAGGCTTTTCTCAGCTATGCTCCTGGATCCAGACTAACCAGGCTCTGCTCCACCCCAAACCCACAAGGGCTTCACACTCGGAGCCCATATGATGAGACGCTCCAAAGACCAGGCCGGATCCCTCCTTTACAGCCTAGCTCTGACTAAAGGCTATATGCAATATGAAAAACACCTCAACGTTGTCATGGATGCATCCAAGTCAGAGTAAAGGGTTACAATCCCATCACTGGGATGTACCCTGCAGCATAACTGCATGCATGCGTCCATCCATCCATCCATGTCAGGGCTGAAGGAGGCCTGGAGCCAATCTCAAACAACACAGGGCACAAGGCTAGGGTGCCACCCTCAATGGGATAGCACTGTAACCTGATTTAAAAATATTTAAATAGTCCTGCAGAAGATACTGCAATACGTAAAATCTCATTTTACACCTAGTTAAGCATCCAGTTAAAATGCATATGGATCTGAAGATAAGCTTCTCTTTTTGAAGCTAACTGGTCATTAAGCTTGCTAGTCAAAGCAGAAAAAGGATTAACAACCTGGCACAAATACATTCTGGTGGAAACTGCCGGCTTTTACAACCGGAAATAATCAGAGTAAGAAATATGGTAACTTTAGCTAATGGATGGGGGAAAGGCTCACTCCAAGCAGGGCTCAGTCCCCACGTACCTGATCCTCTGAAGCCAGTGGGATGTCTCATTTGGACTAGGAAAATCTGAGCAGTTTGACTCAGGAGGACATATAACTGCACCGTGAAAGATGGGGGGATCCTTCAGAACCGTTAAAGCATAAAAACAAAGGCTTTTAAACAAATCTTTAGCGAAAACCTAGACAGATCACCACGGAAATCTTTAGTCTTACGGCAGTATACAAAAGGCTGAAAATTAATATAAAGCAAAAGTGTAATGGTTATGGAGTTCTGTTCTTACTAGGTCTTTAACATACCTTGTAATAGAGGCTAAAATAGTGCTGCATAAATATTTTGGCTAAAGATCCAAAATGGGTATCAAATGGTTATCAATGGGATGATCAATTCTTTGTCAAAATTCAAAAAGAAAACTCAAAAGGAACGAGCTACGTTCACAGAACTGACCAAATTAAAATGAAAACCAAAGTGAGAGGTAATATGGTAAACTAAATGAGGGTCCTGGCACTGTTCTGTTCACAGAGTTCTGGTTCCACACAAGATATGAAGGTATCGGATAAAGGAAGAACATACGGAGATGTTTCCACCTGAACGGCACCCAGAGGGACACCAGATTGGGCTGCATCACACACACACACACACACACACACACACACACACACACACACACACACACACACACACTCACACTATTTGGTGTAAATCACACATCCTTAGCAGCCATCTGGAGCTGTACCATTGCCTTCAGAATCCAACAAGGTTAAATGTATCAGTTCCCAATTATTAGCACCGAGAAGCTCTTTTTGCTGGTGTTACATGTTATCTAGTCTGCCGAAACATTCTGATGGCAATAGTGCTAATGATTAGCGCCGTTAGAATAGCACGATCCATTAAGGTGTTATGCTGGAATGGATTCTTTATCCTTACTATTTCACAAAATGCACAGGATAACATCCAGCTGACAAGAAGCTTTACACGACTTTCATGCAAAATATGACATCCAAAAGGAATTCAAAATGTTGCTAGACTATTTAATGAAGCATCTGATCCTGCTGTAAAAGAAAATGGCTGAATGTATTTTAAACCAACATCTATAAACCACAGGCTTCATGGTACAGGGTTAAATGCTGTCCTTTCGGCATCTCCTCAGACCATATTTGCACGGTTGGAAAAATGTCCATTTTCTATGCCATGTCCACGGTGCACAGCTTTGTCCTGCACCTTCCCTCAAAAGGGCAGTCAAGGTCCAGTCGAGGGAGAGGAAACTCAGTGTCCAGGGTAACCATGGGAAGAACATCAGCAGGAGTCTGCCTGGCCTCAAAAACTTTGCAAATGCAATCACGGATGCATCTTTTCCAACAGTTCTCCATGGACACAGAAAAATGGTACAGAATATCACATACTGTGTTGTCACTTAAATTTATGCACCATTTTACCACACATTAAGTGGATCCAGCTCATGATAATTTCACTTACATGGCTATTTTCCCCCCCTACGACTTCCTCCTAACGGGCCATTTTAACATTAAACAATGTGATTTGTACTTATAGAGCTTTGCTGCAACCACGGCCGAAATTAACTTCTGAAAGAGGTATTCATTTGGGAGAATAAAAATATTTGTACAACTTTCCAATAAATTTACGCCAAACAAGAGAAATGCATATGAGACCCACTTGGAACAATTAGCTAAGGAATATTAACCTGATGTGTCGTCATCAATTTTAATAGCTTGAACTAAACTGTAGCTTGTGGTTTGTTAATAGTCTGTGGACGTGAACCATAAAAATATAGCAGCATACAATGCTACCAAAATGAAAAATTATGAATTCTCTTTTTTTCCCCCCAGCCCTAACACGTGTTCGGCCGTGAGTGGTAGTCTGAAGCACACAATCAGCACGCTAAGCATGTGCTTCATGTCATCAGAGAGATGAGCCACGGACGCTCTGCTGACCCTGCTCTCCATCACGAGAAGTTGAAGTCTCATCCTCCTGCCAGGGACAATTAAGGTGAACTTATCCTTGTGATAAATACCGCCATGGTTTTACGACACCATAACATTTTCATAATGATTTCAACACGACTTGCTTTGGATGGAGCCTCATTTGGTAAATGTAAAGCATCAAAGCCTACATCAGTTGCTCAATATTGACAGTAATGCCTGAAATTAATAGGTTGTTCCTTCAAGATTAAAGCAGACACAGATGATAAGAACACAAGGTCAGGTCCAAACATACTCCCACCCCCTCGTAAAAAAGCCCACACACAGGATAAGCAAGAAAGCCCACTTATAGAGGAGAAAAACTACCATGGAGCTCTTAGTAGAGTACGTGCATTTGAAAACCAAGCGTCTGAAAACGTTTTTCATCCTAACCATTGAAATGACAGACATTTGCCAAAGCAACAGAGGAGGCACCTCACACAAAAGGCTTTGAATGCAGCGCCATCAAAATGCTGTCTATCACTAGGGGCCCCCGCCACAAACGGAAAAATTCTTAGCTCTGGAGGTAACTGTTCAAAGGCCCTTAATTGATTAGCTGCTTTCCTCTGCAGACAACAAGGGGAGTATTAAACAGCGAATGACTTCTCCAAACCAAAAGATCCACTCCACCAGCGAAAGGTTTTTGGCTCAACTTCCACCTCACCAAACTGGCCAGAGATTCCGGGAGTTACAGAATCAGAATCCTGATGGGTGGGAGGCTGGAACATTTGTAGGGTCTCTACACAGTGAGATTTTTACGCAAATGAATCACAAACAGTCTTTGCTTTCTGCTTTACATTCACAGAGAAAAATAGCTGACACTGTCACTTGGCTGCAGCAAAACAGCAGAGTCCCCAAACAGAGCCTGGCTGTACGGTTTCAAGGCTAGCTTACCTTCTGAACTCACATCACAACAGTAAAATCTTCGATTCCCTTAATCGCCAAGACGACAGCAGCCAGGATCTGCATTCCAAATCCAGATCATTACTGGAAGATTTTGATTTGATTGTTTGATTTTTATTTGAATCCCAATGCAAATCACTGCACACTGACATTCAGAAAACCTTTTTAAATGCAAATGCAAATTAGCTACCCACTGCCTAGACCAAGTATGAATAAAAATAAATGACCCTCTGTGTCACACATGCAAATTAGGACAGTGACACAAATAGTTATGTTCATTAAAATTTCAAAGCATTATGAACTTAAATAGTTCAAAGTATGAAGAGTCTTGGGGGGGGAATACAATAGCCTCAATAAAATCACTGGTTACAATGGATGCTTATTTGTACTTGCTAGAATGACTACAGAAGTTGCCGATAGAGCAGGACTGTCTGCTGTGGTTAGCATTGAATGAATTTCAGGGGCCAAATGACAAACAGCAGGCAATTAAAACCCAACAAATTAGCATTAATTTGATTTTGTGAGGAATAGTTTTTTTTACGGGGCTAAGAAAAAAAAACAACATCACAGCTAAGAACTGAAATATTTGTGATTGCTTCTGTTTATCTTCAGGCCACTTGACTAAAAGCCAGCATGACACAGACGTAGGGCTTGGGGAGACATTCAGACACACTTGGCTGCCGACAGACTTTTTGTTTTTTGCACAGAAACAGCCAAGTGACAGACAGGTGCAGGATCCACCTGCAAGGGGAAATAAAAATATATATTTAAAAAGCTATCCTGCAGCAAAGGCATGGGAATTCATCTCAGCAACAACATATGCTGGAACAGCTTGGCTTCTTCCAGGACCGAGCTGGCCCCGTCAACCCTGCCGTGGGCACCCGAGCCTCCACTTCTCCGTGTGCTTGGTCACACTTACTTCCATCTCACCCCTTGCTGTCCTGACATCAGGCTACAGGGACACCGTGTGCCGACCGGCGTCCATGTAAACGTACCAACACGCCACTCGTGTGCCCCAGAGGCAGGCTGGTATACGCGAATCCACGCTGTATCAGAGCAGCTCTATTTTGAAATTTGCAGCTTACCCAGCACGGGCTCACAGCAAAGGGAAAACAAAAATAATCAGAGCCCATGAAGCATTTAAACATTTCCAAACAAAAATGAAACGCTTTCTCTCATCCACAGCTTCTCCAGCCACCTGTGATCTGCATGCAGTGCTACAGTGGTCTGAGAAATCTTCTAGGAGCTGTGAGGTGCTTAGTGAAATGAGATTCACCACACGACTTTTGACTGTTGAGTAAATCAATCACCCAAGCAGACACACAGCAAACCTGTTGCTCACTGAACAGTCACGTATTCCACATAACGCACGCTGTCCCCAACCTCCACCCACATTTCCACAGAGCCTTCACTTCCTATTTTTTGCTTCGGGAGCTCAAGTCTGAGCCCCTCGTCTAATTGCAGTTGCTGTGAAACGGTCTGGCACCGTCTGTGCGCCTTGATAACCCCTCCCCTCTGTGGAGCCACCCAGATATACGTAGAAGGTACGAAATGCACCGTGCAGCAAGACAAACATTCAGCAAGCAAACAGAGCTAGGTCAACATACAAAGAACGTCAGAACTGCGGTGGAGCGCCGGGCCACCATGCATGCGACATGCCCGTCCGAGCATCCCATGTGTTTATGGCACATCACCATCTGGCCGTCTACGTCTACTGAGCGCCACATTAAGTCACATACCGGATCAGCTAAAAGTTATTTTTTGGGCGGCTCAGGAATGATTCCTTGAGTCAAAAAAAACCAACACAAAAAGCCAAAACATGCCAATCACAATAATTAATTGGCAAGATCTACACTTCCTTTCTTCCCCAACATACAGTTTCCCAGGACAACCAGGAAATTAGTGTCACAATCTTGTTAGTATTTAATATTCTCCAATAATTGCAGAATGTTCATCAGTTACCACCACAGTGTCAAGCTCAACAGACTTGCTTAAAGACCACCCTGCCTTCATTCCCCCAATGAGGTGGCATGACAGATGACTTGCCCTTGTGGCCTAAGTGCCAGCAGTGCCCGCAGGCCGACTTCCGGCAGGTTCCCGAAACAGCGGGCTCCTCCAGGGTGATGGCATGGTATCTCCCTGGAGGACTGGGGAGGGAGTAACAAAGTGACTCATCTCCTGCAACGGCAGACGGGCCAAGAACCACAGAGGAGAGAGGGGGCAGGAGGGAACTCATGAATGAAGCCTGGACGGGAGCGAACGCGCGATAAAATCCGAGCCAGCTATCTCGACCCGGCTAAAAATCAGGCCCTCCCATGAAGAGAAACAAAGAGCTTTCCAGACAAATAACCATAGCTACACAGCCAGTATTTATCCTGGACTGTGCGTCCATTAGTAATGTGCACAAGGCAATCTCAGATCAAACATTAAAAATAAAAAACAGCTTGAGCTTTGTCAGTGGGCCACGGCATAATCCCGTACAGCGGGCAAGCACCAAATGTACAAGATCGATGGAGATCAAATGAATACATTCAGGGACAGCATGGCAGTACCGCACCTTAGCGATACAATGATGGCTAGCACTGGGGCCAGTGATGAATTATGCAAGACCCTTCTCATTGATCTCCAAATAACAGCACTTCTGTAAGGCTGGAGGGCTGTTGAGTGTCAACTTAAACTCAGCAAGCGGAACACAATTTCGTTTTTTTTTTTTTTTTTTTAAATCTCAAAGGGTACAGAGGTAACTTCCCCTCCAAGATACTTTCCCAGAGGGAGCTTAGGCTGAAATGCCTTTTGAATTTTTTTTTTTTACAAAAAGGAACCAAATGAATGAATAAAATCAGATGTTGTAACACGGTCTTGCTCTCCCAGAGGTTATGAGCTTGTTTTGAATATAATCTGCCAAGTCGACATCTTATGAACTGCGGAAGGTGATTTTAAACTGGAGAGCGGGTTCTAGCACGGTGCTCCCCAGGGGCATTCTTGTGAATGGACTACAATTAGCTGCCTGCAGCACCCCCTTTGGCACCTGCCGGAATTACACCACTCTGTCACGGAGGAAAAAAAAAGAAAATCATTCTTGGCCTGTAGGTAGAGACCATAGAATGAATATTTCCAGGCCAAGACCAGGAAGGAGGTGATCTGCTGAATACCTGAAAAATGTACTTTAATGCAAACTTCAACAACAATACACAACTTCAAAAACGGGTAAAATTTTTATCTGCTCACGGCAAAAGCAACAAAATAGCTAAGCTATAACAACATTCTACACCACAACTGAATCTCTCCCACCCTGAAGCGAAAGCCACTTGGTTTAATTTGAAGCTGAAACGAGAAGGGAGCGGAGCAGGGATGTGTCATGAGTGGGCGTGGTGGAGGGGAACCGAAGAACGAACGTGGTCTCAAATTAGATGCATCGGCTTCTGAGGTAATGAACGTGATAAAAAAAAATGGTTCGCTCCATCCCCTGCCCCCCATTTCCGAAGAGCTCACCTCCTGTCCTTAACTGCTTCCTCTTCCCTCAAGGCATAAATCAGTGCAAACTGTAAGGATAATACACAAAACCAGATCTCATAAAGCTGTCAGCGGCAGAGCAGAGTCCTCCTCTCGTCTTCCGATGTGTCATTGCACCCACCAAGTGCCAATAAAACACCACTCTAATAAAGTGTCAGGATAAACAATGGCGCTCGCATTAAACATCTCCCAAAATACGGAAAGTGCCAGTCGCCTTTGTGCACGTGGCAACGCGGGAGGTGCCAGAAGGTGCCGGAAGCCACTCCAGACGGAATCCATAATACCCATACGATCTGTTCGCTGGCGTCATTATATGAGAATTAATTTTAAGAATGAAACCCCTTTTTTTCCCGCTCCCTTCCTCCCTTATTTGAGAATGGATGTATTGAGGACAGTGGTACTAAGCCTTTAGCTCTGTGTTACACAACAGGCAGCAAACTGTGGCCATTTGGAGACCATTTCACTTAGGGGGATTTCCTGAGGCCAGTTGTTCTGTTGGAGGGGCACACATTGAAAAACAACAACTTATACTCACACCAAACAAACATTTATAAGGGGCCCGTGGAGGAGTGGAGATGTACTAAGCAGCCAGCCATAAAGTAAGGCCCTATGTCCAACTCTGGGCAGAGGGTTAAACAGCAGGGGGGGGGGGGGGGTACCCCCATAAAACCACCCCCCCCAGCAAGGGACAGCAGCTCCTGATTTTCCAGCCAACCTTGGAAAACCCAGAGAATTTTCCAGATTACAAGGAGTTATTTTGGCAAGCGCGAAACCAAAATGTAGGCAGATGATTAAAAAAAAAAAAAAAAAAAAAATTGGCAGTAGCAACCTAAATGTGTAATTTTGTTCTGAAAATGAAGAGGTGTTCCTAGCTTCCTGCTGGTGTAAATCCTGCCTGGGATGTGCCATTTCACTATGCTTTGACAGGGTAATCGCAGCTGTAAGGTATGTGGCACTTATATATAGCACATTTAAAATATAAATGTAATAAATCAGTCAAGGCTCCATTCACAAGGGGGCAGGACCCCATTAAAAGGTATGCTGAACGGTAATAGCCCTCAGGATGGAAATGTTCATTTCACATTGCACAGGTGCTAGGCAATGGTTTACTTACAGATTAATGGTTCAATAAGTAATAGCTTACTGTAAACAGATTAATAGGTATACCAATCTCGATACACAAAAATCACATACACAGAGTTATGGTGGGGGGGGGGTGGATGTTTCTTAATTGCATATAATGTATAAGTATAGAAAATAGCCGTTATTCCCTTCAGATTTTGTTTTTGTTACCTGGAAAATGAAATGTAATTCACTCTCACATATCAGCCCCCAATTACCCAGGTCACAAAAGCAAAGTTTGAAGAGGAAAACAGCCCTTTTCTATTTACTTTACAATTGGGAAATAACACTTTCTGCCCAGGAACAGGTACAAATGTTGTTACATAGCGTGATCATATCTGACATTTGAAACCTGCACGAACTCCACCATTAAATCTTGCTCATCATCTTACAGTGTTCCCATCCCGTGACATCAGCAGGTATCGGCACTGCTGGCTCAGCCAGAACATGTGATAGTAGGAGGGTAAAAGGTGTAACGAATACGCAGGTTGGATCTAAGTGCAGAGTAGGCCTTTTTAATTGTGGTCAACACCAGAACAGGCGAGGTTTCCGAAAACCAGAGGGGCATGCACGACGTACATAGCCACGGTCACAATGCAAAACAAGGCAATCAGCACAGCAAATACGTCCATGTCGAAAAGCCAAAAGGAGAGAGAGAACTAGTGAGGATCATATACAGGTAAACCATACACCAATCATGAACCACTCAGCAGTGGAGTAGAAAATGAATACCTCACTGAGGTGTGGGAGCTAGACGAATGTAATGGAATCAAATCCTTAACTCAACACAGCTGTTAGAACTCTGGGGATGAGGGACGAAGGTATGTTGGGCATAGCTGGGCAAACTGGTTTGGCTGGTTAGGTCTTTGCATGGCAACAGGACAGATGGACCCGCTCAGGACCCCCCCAGGCTGGCCCTGCACCTGCCTGATGCAGCTGCTTTCTTCAGCTGAATGTCCCCTATTGATTACAGCTCGGCTTCTTAGTGGGGGGGGGATGGGACATAAAGGCTGCTTTCACTGATCACTCGATGGCCTGTATCCTTTGAGAAACACGCATGTCAATTCCTGCACCGCCATAAAGGACACTAAAGGGCCAAAAGCTGAGCTTCTGATAATGCCTACCCACCAGAAAATCTCAAGAGTGCACTTTCACATGTAGATCACGAAAATAATTTGCATCCAAGAAATCAGCTAATATCATGAAGGACAAAATTAAATATGTTGATTAAAGACAAAAAAAAGTTGTGTTCAGAACACAGTCTTCCTGAAAAAAGCTAGCTTAAACCATTGGCGCCCATTGTCTGGCATCATCCATTCATCTTCCAAACGCCAATCTTGGCCAGGATCACAAGGGCATGGTACGCATCTCAGGTAGCAGAGAGCATGAGGCTAGAGTAACCTGAGCACACACACGCACAATCCAGAGACCCCAATTAACCGAACCGCAAGACTTTGGAGGGCAGGGAACAACAATGGGGAGAAAATGCAAACTCACCCCACCAACACACGACACAGCAGAGGTGGGAATCAAACCTCCAACCATGCAACCATTATGCAGAGAGGCCACAGAGCTAACCACTGAGCCACTGTGTGGGTAGCGTCATGCTCAATAACACCAGTCCTGAACTGGAAGACAGAATCATCTGGTACAGTATATTAAAAGTCTGCGCATTTATGCATTAAATACAACCACTAATGATACGCAGTTAATGGTTACAGAATGTGCCAGCTGTAGCCCATGCCCTTATCTGTCTTCTAACCACACGTGTTACTATGTGTATTGTTGCTGTTGGGAAACCGAAACAGAACCACAGAGAAAAGGTCAGCGCAACACAGCACACAAAAGCATTACATTTGGAGGTGTGCATCACGGAATCAGGGCACACGTTAAGGGTCAGATCACGTTACGGTCACCGGGGTGAAGGGATCGAAGAGACCGTGTCATTATACAGCTTCGAATATGGTTTTTCCCCACCAGAGCGGACTATGGTCACCTGACTGCCCATCATCCTGGGAATGGTACTCAGTATTGTAGATCTGAAGTGGTACTCTGGGGTTTGTGTGAAGAGAACCCAAACACAGGCCCTCTGCTGTACCTTATCTTGGGAAAGGCTTGCTGTGGTTACACTGGAACGTGGCAAAAAAAAAAAAAAAAAAAAAAAACATCCATCAGACACATTTCAGAATTGTTATTGCTACTATAAATTTTAATCGAGGTGCCTTTAGGTTATTTTCTCAAAATTTCATTCGTCTGCTGATGGGCTAGAGGATTTTTATTTTTTCCTCCACATCATAGCCGACAAGAAGTCGTGATAAATCAGAATGTGTAACGAAGTCTCCTGCAACCTGTAAATGGGACTCAGTCAGGAGGTGCTTTGGTACAAGGTTAGCTATTTTTTTTCCGTGTTTATCGCCACATTCCAACATCAGAAAAAGAACCCACTGCTGTGGACGTTTCTCTCCTGGCCAGACAGCAATGCAACAGGTGATTTAAAACGAAACTAAAATGATTTGAAAGCACTTGCCAGACACAAGTAAACTGCCTGTTTACAGTCTAGTATATGACAGGACTATACTTCTAAAAAAGATTTTGAGTTTAGCCTGCATTTGAAATTAAAAATGATTTCCTGACAAGTGGTTGAAATGGGGTGTATGTGGGAGAATAAATTGGTATCACGTAATCAAACAACATGGGAACCAGGCAGGCACGGATCCAAGTACGGTTTAGACGGTCAACCACAGAACGCCCCCACGGCTGGTCACAAATTACCTGCTGCTATTCCCCCCCCCCCAGGTCATACAAATGTGTCGCATCTGGGTGGTTGCAATACTACCCAGGGTGTCAAGCAAGTCAGAACTGCCACTACAAGCAGGAATGTGTTTGATGCACATGCAAGTCATTTCAATAAAAGTAACAGACAAAATATACTGTCGTATACATAAAGAGTATTGCACAGACATACATCAATAGAAAGGTCTAGCTAAAGGTACTAATCATCTGCTTGTTAACTGAAATCAAAACAAGCCTTCAGATTCCTTTACAGGTGCATCCAAACGCAAACAAACTTGGGACGCGGATACTTTCCACAGTCATTTCAGGCCTCTTCATGACACGATAGTATGAGAGCTGCCTTGCAGAAATGTTTCAATACAGAAACCTCTCTTTGGGCAGGACGGACCAGAATCCTCCCCTATTAGACTGTTGTACTGCAGTCATGAGATATGGTTTCCGAGAGAACGGGCACAGAATCGATATTTAACGTTTTCACTGGTGCTCATTCAACCCATAATCCTTAATTATAGGGACAGCAAATCTGTTCTTACATGATGCCAGTCCATCACAGGACATACATACTCAAACAGAATATATTCCTACTTTTATAACCTAGAGTGACATTACACATGTCATACATCATCCATAATACCTACTTGCAATATGGAGGGGTGTGATGGTAATAAATGCCACATTTCAAGTTTTTTTTCCCCCTAATAAAGAATTGAAGTAATCTAACTTGTCATCCAAAATGAAGGGCACTACATTATTGTGCAGGGGGAAAATGAGCAGTCGCTTCTCAGCGGTTTCTTTGTCGCTGATAAAGGAAATAATATGTTCGCCGTTACTCAACAGGAAACCTGCATATTTAATTGACGAGTGTCAGACGTCACCTTGGCCACTCAGCTAAGTGACACTGCATATACGCTGGAGACACAGGTTATAAAAATTCAGCAATGGGTGTTCCTGTTCAAAAGCTGTGTTCCACAAGGGCACGTCAGAACAACACTTTATTTACAGATAGCAACACATGGCAAAGCAGGCTATTTAGCTTCATTTTGTATACCATACTGCCAAGCCAAGAAGCTCACTGCACCACATGAAGGTTGAGGCTTACAGAGGACCACCATGTGGAACAGCATCGTCTGTGATTCAAGGGAATTACATTTCAACAGCAGTAGGTGTAAATTAAACACTCGTCAACAACTGAGCTGATTCTTGGCCCAAAGGCCAAATGACACACACTACTTCTGGCGCAGACACGTGCAAAAGTCGTGCCTGTCTGAGCTCTGACTTTGGCAGATGAGATACTGTGTTAATTGATCTGGTCAAGTAGCAGACCAACTTTGGTTACAGCGAGGAGCGGAGAGATTCGTAGCTACCGTTTCATGCAGAATTGGGGCAAAGCGCGGAGGTTTCAAACTTTGAGCATCACAGAAGCAGGTAGAAGAAAGCAGTACCTCATTGTAGAACAAAACAGCAGGGTGTTGTACAAATTTAGTGCGTTAGTTAAAAACAGTAAAAAAGATGTCATTTTTCGAACAAACGAACATTACAGGGTCCATTACTAATGGGGGCACAGCATTGACACAGTATGAAGAGAGCAGTGAGCAGTCTGTGAGGCAGACCCAGTGATCAACTGATCAACAACCAATATTGGGGGGGGGGTGCTGGCACAAGAAAAGACAAAAATCAGGCACATCCAACACTCAAGGAAATGAGATCTGTATCTTGGGATACAAATATCCACTGCCTTTATGTTGACAGGCTACCAAGTGGAAATTACCTGCATAAATTAGCTTTATTTGCGCATCATCACATGGCAAAGAAAGGGGACCAAGTAGCTTAGCTTATTCTATCTAGCAATGGTAACATTAACATTGCATTAATTTGAACTGTTTATGCAGTGCAAGATCGAGATGAGCCTGTAGTCCCTCCTGAGGAGCAGAGGTCATGAGGTGGGAGTGGCTGGACTGGGTGATGGTCAACAGGATAGACACACAATGAAGGAGCCTAGAAGCAACAAGGCAACCTAACTCACATGTCTGAGAACCTTGAAGGAACCCACACAAAACACAGGAAGAACATGAAGCTGTGATCTTCTCTGAATGGAAAAGAATCCAGCCAAGTGTGTGTATTGACGAAGCGCCGTTAAGGACCCGTAATCAGACAGCCACCAGTGCTTCCTGTTAAGACAAGCACAATTTCAGACAGGGCAGGGTTTTCACAGTCTGCAGAGAAACGCATTCTTTGTTACCAAGGTAACAAGAGCATAGGAAGTAGACCCTTCAAATAGGGAACTGTGGTTAATAAAAAAATAAAACTTGTCATATGTGGACAGCCTCGTGCTTTAAGAACTTTCTGAAACCCTAAAACATGACAACATTCCAATATGGTTTTCTTAGAACAACTACAATACTGTGGTGGACATCATACAATTACCCAGAAGTCTTTTGGTTTCCATCCATCCACCTTCTGCTTATTCTGGTCAGGGTTGTTGGGGGGGGGGCAAGGAGCCTGTCTCAGGCAACACAGGGAATGTGGCAGGGGTACACCACTGATGGAGTGGCAGTCCATAGCAGGGCACATACATGCACCTTCTGTCACATGTACAGTGTATACAATCAAACACCAAATGTACTCAATTTAGAGACGGCAGTTAAGCTAACTGCATGTCTTTGGAATTGAGGAGGAAACTCGCATGCCTCAGAGAGAACAGAAACTCTACACACACAGACGGGAGGCCAGATTTGAAACCCCAACCCTAGAAGTCTGTGATAAGCTCTGTTTAATCCATCTGCTTCCTCATTACAGGAGTTACATACATGTTTTTGGAAGAGGTGAGACCAATCAGTTTGTTTTCAATGCAGTGAAGTTGTCATACCATGCTTTCTGCTATTTCTCAGCAAGACAGAAGACTAATTATTTCCCAGCCTATTGTAAGATCTATACAGTTTCTCAGAACCATTCATCCATCCATTTGCCATGCAAGTACAGAGCCTATCCCAAGAAGCACAGGCCACAGGGACACCCAGACTAGGATGCCACTTACCAAGAACCACTAACATTCACTAAATTCCCAATCTCCTATTCATAATATGTAATTTGCTCCCCACAGAATTAATTACACGGGGTGACAAAGCACATTACTGAGTATTGCCAGAAAGCTAATTACTTTGATTCAGGAAGCCTCCCGCCTGAAGCAGTGACACAAAAACCGATTTATGGGACCGAAAGGACATCAACATGGTGGGAATACGTATATGGTGCTGGTCAATCACAGACACAGCATTGGCCCAGGATGTCAACCATCAGCAGTGAGGTAACAGAAAAATACCAGAGTACTGAAATTCTCCAATGACCCAGTTGACGCGTGATTGAGTGGAGGGGGTTAAAATTGAGTGCGCATGAAACGATAAAATCAGCTTTAAAGTAATTTTTTCAATTCTGCATTTATCTTTGTCAAGAATGATGTTTTAATTAATTCATCACAGAAAACACCGCAATCGTCATGGGGGAGCATAGCCGAGTGTGAAAATGGAAGAAAAACAGGGTTTTTTGGATAAAATGATTACATTAAATTACATTTTTCCCCACAGAGAAAGTACCAAAGTAAAGAAAACCTGTTGCTTCTTGAAGATGGGGAGGAAAAGTTGATTAAATTTCAGATTAATATTGCCTATTATATCTGAAAATTTCAACTAAGACACTTTTTAACTTACCCAATATTAATCAAAACATCCTCCAGCATCCTGGACCGCTGCGGTATTTTTGCTTATTGGCATCATAAATGTGTATTCAACCACACACGCGTGCTGAGAGCACAGTGGTTTGTTAAAAAGCGACAGAGAGCCAAAGTCATGTGAAGGACGACATCGATAACACTTTTCAATAAGCAGTGGGGACACTTTCCATTTTACATGAAGGCCGGACCTTCTAATGCAATTCTGTGGTCATTATAAAAGCAGGGGAGCAGAAACAAAAGCTGATCAAATTTTTTATTCAGAATAAGTACATGGTAAAATTTAACAAAACACGGATGACCTCTACTTTAAATTATAGCCGTGCCATAATAATATTTAATGTAGTTTAAAGAACACTGTGCCTTATCACAGCTGCCATTTGACAAACATCAGGAGCATTCGCAGTTAACGGAACTTGGATAAAACTTAATCCAGATTTACCCACAAAACCAGTGTAAGCATCAGTCATTAAAAGATGCACTGTCACAGGCTGCGTTGCCATAACTGGCTATGGAAGTAGCTCAGAAATAAAATGCCGTTATTATAATACAAAACTGTTCAAATGCTTAAAAAGGTGGCACATCCATTACTTTAAAAAAGTTGCATACATTCGTCGCTGTATCTAAGACAGTATACTGTGTAACATACAGAACCAGATGAACATGAAATCCACACGGGTCCTCACACAGGGGTCCTTAAATATGCAAATTGCTTGGCTAATCCAATCGCAAATGTCATGTCACGTGAGCTCAGAAAAACCTCACGACACGTTATATACGCGCACACGTTTTCTGGTACGTCTCACAGAGCAACGGAGCATGCGATCAGTCCGGAAGTACACATTTCAGGAAGTGAGGGATTCGTCCATAAAATAAGTGTTCTTTTAGCTCGCAGGTGAGAATCCATTACCACAATGAAAACTGTGACCTGAACTGTGTCAAAACATAAGAAAAGAACTGGCAGGAGACAGTCTGAGTGCGACTCTACCGCTAAATAAACTGCATTGTTTTATAAAAATAGAAATGACAGTTTAACAAATAGGTAGAATTCCAATGTGCTCGTCTAATAATGCTTCAAATTTTGAACGGAAGTCCAGTCATCAATAACTTTACAGTAATATGAACTCGATTTACGTGATTATGTCGACAAAATTTCCTACTTGGGATCAATTCATTAAATGATTTAAACAAGCTCTATCGCTAAATAAGACAAATGCAAGTACGGCAGCCTACAATAAAGAATAAAACAAAACACCGCCCTACTTGACAATTAGCATATATACACATGTACAAGAGGTGCATTGAGATAGAATCCTGGATTAAAGAGTCACATTTTTAATTATGACAATTGGAGTGCAATTAACCTTTGCTGAGGAGTCTAATTACCTGTGGATAAAACTGTCCCCAAAATCTTCTGTTCTGAATGCATATGCTCCTACACCACACGCCGGGAGGAGGAGGGAGAAAAGAGATGTAGAGTGGCTGGCGTCTCTCCCAGTGTCGTTCACCTCTTCAAGGCCACCTGTTGTGCTCTGTATGTCCTGGATTGTGTGTGAAAACCTGCTGCATTTTACTCATTGTACCTATCATTAAAAAAAAAAAAAACCTCTCCAAATCACAATCGAGACAATTCAGGAATTGCGTTTGGCAGTTTCTGTAAACACCGAAATCTACCACATCTTTTGCAGAGACGTACAATTTACAGCTTTCATTTCATTCAGTGTTTCCCAGGTTTGATTCTTAAAGTGACTTTCCACGGTTATCCTTGGGGGATTGAATTATTAGTCAGTTCATCAGCTAGGGCGCCCAGCAAGAAATCCTACAGCTCTACTTTAATTTACCAAGAGGTTGAGCAAATTAAAATTGTCTTTTTATTACTACTCCCTTTGCAGGTCAGTCAAAAGTGTTCATTCTGCTTACACTTCCTTTCTGAAAATACATTTTGCGATATGAAGTAGCATGTAAGGCCATTTCTTATTTAACATTCCAACAAGTGACAGAAAGGGGATAACACCTTTTTGCTGAGGAACCGGTTTTGCACAGATCCTCCAGCAACACACTAACATTCCCTTCTTTAAGCTGAACACCCCCCAAAAGCATTATGGGTACCCACTGCTTTCTCAGTTTCCTGTAGGGACCATGGCAGAGAATCAAGTAGAGATTTGCTTCTTGCCCATTAGGGAAGCCAACACAGTGTAATAGGAAAGAGTCTTTCACAACCAATAAAAACGAAAATCCTGCACCGGCTTGCCGGGTCCTATTGGGTTTTAAATGAGCAGAGGGAAAGTTAAAGTCTGCCATTAGGAATGATTATTTGTGCTTACATGCATTTCTAATCATCTTACATAAATCTCCATTAAGGGTCAATACCTGAGGATGTCTCCAACCTGTTTTTTGCCCATTAATACATACAGTAATACTAAATCTTACCCTTTATTTCATATAATGAAAATGCAGAAATTTTCTTCATCTAGCCAGATGTCAATGATGCCACAGCTTTCCGGTTACCTCTGTGTTATCCACCTACAGACTTGCGTTTGAACTGAAAAATAGTCTGTCAGGTAGAAGCCGACAAACCCAGCTTTACCAATATTGCCCCGTTCAACATGAACAGCCTCTGAATCCCAGGCCAGCGTAAGGCCTTGCAGGCAGGCTACCGACTAGACAAGGCTTATCATGGTGAAATATTAGGGTAACTAGGTCTTGGAGCTTCAATCACGAAGATGGAAGATATCCTGGGTGAGGCTCGACATTCAGGCCTGAGTGCTGCTGGGATCTACAGTGGAGGTGCGTCATTATTAACGATTTGAACTCTGCGCTAGCTCTTAGCCAAAATGAGGCTGGGATTTTTCTAATACTGCTGATATCAGAGATAGACGATAGAAAACACCTCCAGGAAGGACCAGCTCATGCTACTTTGTCTACAACACTGGTCTGAATGCCTACAACCCATCGAACATGTATACTTTTAAGGGAAGTCAAAATAATCCAAACTGTTTCCTCATTGGCCATAAAAGTCATTCGAAGTTGAGCAATGGAGTGGCGGCCGTACGTCGTGGAAACACCCACTCACACCTGTTCACAGCGTAATCCAAGCAAAAGTACCATCTGCCGCAGGAACGGACACTTCCTGTCAGGCACCATTATGCCATCTCCTCACTTAGTGCACGCTCAGACTTTGCCATTTATTGTAAAGAGTAGATCAAATGCCCATCAGTTATTTAATCAGCGACTGAGGGATGGAGGTCTGCTATGGGGTCTGTCACCCTCCCAGGCATTGGGAGGATGGAGTTCAATCTCATTTATGTAGTAGTGGAATGGGACAGACGCGCACCCCCGATATCACGGCGCATCCTGGTGTTCTCAGATCTGCTGTGGCACGTCTTCGCCTCCCAGCCATAATGTGATCCAGCACTGATAAATGGTCCTATATTACACCGGCATATTGCGCTACTGCAGCAGGTGTCTGAACACGGCACTAATTTAACTTGGGTGGAGGTTTATTGGGAAGTCCCCAGAGGGACTCATGTTGCACCAGGCTGTTTGGTGGTCTTCTCTGTCTTACCTGTTGTCACCGATCAGCCCCTCCAGGTGTTCAATCTAGATGCACACTCTATAGCCTGTCCTGGAGAGTCAGGAGCCCAGAAAAGTAAATTAAACCAAGTTGAAAGTGATTTTTAACAGTGACATGAATGCAGCAGACAGACTATATCAAAAGGTTAAAAAAAAAAAAAAAAAAAAAATGCTTGAAAAATGACCGTTTAAGGAGTTTTTGTTTTAAATATGCTAAAAGGTGTTTAGAGCATAGCCACCCGAGTCTGGTGCCCTTCCTCTGTTAAAGGCAACATTTATAGTTAATATAAGTGCAAATTAGTATAATAACTATCCGCCAATCACCTTTCCTCATTTTGATTACAAGGCACGCACAATCATCTCTGGAAATATTTTCATTCACTTAATTATTTCCCACTGCCCTTTCGCTCTGCTTAAGCCTCTTATTGCATTTCATTATGCAACTTCAGTAAAAATAGGTAGCAGGGGATTGCAACTCTCAGCTGAGCAATAAATCCCAGTGCAAGACATGTGCATCTATTCCCAGAAAAGCTCCCTCAATGGGCTCCATTAGCCCACAGTTAAGAGTCACATTATAGTGCTTTAATTCCATAATTGGAAAAAGGAGGGGGGGGAGGCAATACAAATGCTACGGCAGATTCTACTTTTGGTATTAATAGGTGGATTGCAGGATTATTAACAACAATAATAGCAATAATAATGTCGGCAAAGCTTTTCTATGTAATCGTCTCCCCTGAAGTGGCCTTTGTGCCAAGGCATAACAAGGGGCTGTAATTAAACCTGATAAATCGATTTCACAAAAGCCCATTAAAAAAATAAAGAAATAAAAAATTAACCCTTGCTCACGTGCCTCAGTATCCTGACAGCATTGTCCCTGCCCAGTCAGTCAGTGCTGACATTTTAAATGTCTGCCTCTACCCCAGAGATCAGATTTACCTGGTAGACCCTTCTCACAAAGGTGGAGACGTCCACTAGACAAGTAGTATGCATGGATGATCTGGAGGAGTAATGAGGAGAATGAAGAAAACACATTAGCGTTGTAAAAAGCATGACGTGAGCGTTATTGTGATTGATCACCTCACCCAGCCCATATTCCAGTGTGAGATTTCAAAGTGAAAGCTGATCATTGCCGTGGGAACAGAAGCATGAATAAGCCAATCAGAATCGATCGTTTGATCATCAGTACTTCCCTGCAGAATTTTCTCGGCTGCATGTCAAGGATGCAATGACATCAACATTACCTGGCAATCCTGGGCTTTTAACTGACTGAGGTGGGATAATTTATGGAGACCTACTCCTGTATAGGAAGGGAATCACAATTGAAACCATTAGAAGACCAGCTTCTGGACCTTGGGGTTACCAGGGAGGGCTGCTCAGCGAGGCCACGGAAGCCCGAGGGCTTGCAGGTATGAGGGAGATGAAGCACAGCCAGGCAGGTACTCTGAATCCCAAAGATGGCTACAGCAGCCGGAATGACTCATTAGGTCACTGAGCAGAGCTGCCACATGTTCTCTTAGAGCAACAAAAAGGGGGGAAAAACATGTCAGGAAATCGTAGAAACCGGGATGGGGAGAGGGTATAGCTCCCACCCTCCTTCCCTGTGGGCAATAATTACGAATTATGAACGCGCTGATGCAAGCCGTGCTACCTGTGGGGATCAAAACACACCTTCAGCCAATGGGTATCTGTCCACAACCAAGCCTGTTCTCACCTATAGACTCGCTTCCTGCTTTTTAAAAATTTACCGAAACTGGAGAAAACATGGCAGGACTAGGTATAGTTGCAGTCGTGGGATTAAATCATCCCACTTCCTGTTTGTTCCCCATATAAACCCTAACACTGCTAAAAGAACAGTTGTACTTTATTCATCCCCCTCGGAAACTGGGTAGATTTCACATATCCCAACTTGTTCTCCATGACAGGAGACTGCTGGGCGACACACGGCCCCATTCCTGCCCTGATTGTCTGGAGATATTTACAAGTCCCTTTAAATAATATACACAGGTCAAAGATAATGTAGTCATTATATCCACACATTCATCAGTGCTTGGAATGAGTCTGAACCCAGCCCACCTACTCTAATTGTCTACAATAATAGACTACATATGCAGAAAATTTGATGATTGCCAAAATGGTCGTTATCTAAACACAGCACAAATCGGGAAGCACCCTAGACTGGAAGTCAGTTGTATTATTTATTGGAATTTGAATGAATTCACTTTCATGTTGGAGGAACTGCAAAGTGCAGGAAGGGTAGCTGGCTATGTGTCAGTGTGGTCTAATTCTGAAGCAAGGGGAAGCTCAGTCTTCCATGAAGGTCGACGCTGTTCGAAGGTAAACAGTTATGAATGCACGTGCAAGAACTCAAAAGGGCCCAGCGTCTGTACGTTCACACAGGGCTATAGTTCCCACCTGCGCCCGTAATCTACAGCACGACAGAAACTGTTTGGGGAAACAGAACAGAACAGATCAGTAGGTCGATCTGCAGAGTGACGCCAGGCGTAAAAGGTAGTGTCTCTAGTGCCAGATTTGAATGTGATCTGAGTGTAGGCCTGACATCACAAAGGCGCTTTCTATTATTGTGAAGTGCTCAGCTCCGGTACAGCATATGCCACAGCCCCCCGTCTTTTAAATCGGACAGAAAATCTTTACGTTTCACCACACTCTGCAAAGCATACATACTCTGTGGGTTAATGAGAGCTACTGTTTACAACAATTATTCATGGAGATATAATCACCGAAGAGTTAACAAGTTCTTACAAAAAGAAATGATGATTCACTGAGGGACGTTTATGAGCAAGGGCTGTAAATACATGCATCTGTGCTCGTTGCTTGTACTGATCAAGACCGGTTATGATCAAGTGGAACCAATATCATCAGACCATGCAGGTGATAGAGGTAACGACATGCTGGAAAAAGCAACTGGGTGCCAGTATGATTCCACGGGAGAAAACTCATCACTTCAATACAAGTGAAGGTGGTTATTGGGGGAGGGGGGTGTTCAAAGCAGGCTTGTGTAAATATGATGCAAGAGGATCTTGGAGATTGGCCTTTGCCAAGAAGAGATGCGGCTTCTCTGCTCATTTGTTGTCCCTCGTTAAGCCGTCAGCAGCTGTGGCATCTCACACGTGTCTGAGCCAAGGTTAACGCAAGCTGCAGTGAGGCATATGGGGACGGGGGTGGAGACTACGGCAGTCAGACGCCGGCATCGATCTGCGAGCGCCAATAAGCTGGAGCTGCGAAGCCGGTTCCCCATGTTGTGCCAGTATCTTCCAATGTCCTCTTCAATGAGTTGCACTGCAGCATGAACAGCTCCGCTACAAAACTAATTATAAAACAGTTAGTTCCAGTTCAGCCTTCTCATTGGCCACCCCATTCATGAACGAATTGCACCTGTTAATTGTTTCCTGCTTCACTGAGTGACACGGTCTCGCCCCGGTTGTACCACCATGGGCTCCTCAGGCCCCTCTGAGCATCTGCTTTGCAAGGAGCTTGCCATCCACCAAGCACCAAGAGACAGATGTCAGAGGGACCACAAGCCTGACGGACACCATAAAGGGCCAATACTGGGATGTGCACCCATATAGCCTAAAAGATTCCACACAGCATCCCATAATGAAAAATGGTAGACGGGACTTAAATTTCAATGTGTAATATTGTCTTGCAGTAGACTGGAAAACAGTCTGGGTGGTCCCTTGCCTAATGTCCAGTGTTTCCTTGGGCTCCCCAGAAGTGTTTAAGGAATATAGAGTGAGGGATATTTCTTTTAATGTCTGGTAGCCCCATGCCTGCCAGCTCCATGCCTGCCATTAATGAGGGATTTAGTGACAAGTAAATTTCAGGCAAAAAGAGATTAACACTAATTGCTGGCACTTCCCTGTTGTAGTGACACAGCCAATTCATTACCGGAAAACAGTCTTTGGCAAATGGCAGAATGCACCTTTGGCTTCCTGAAGCTTCAAAGACATCCAGGGATCAGTCAGCATTTCGATCATGACAGGCCCCCGACAATCAAACTTGCTGATGCCGCACCCATGATGGCCCATTAAAAATAGACTATAGAAGCCACTGTGCATGTGCCGAATGGCAAAATGCCAGCAGCTTTCTGATTGGTGCAGTCTGTCAAACGCCCATGGAGGCAAAAAAATCCCATGGATCACGGCAAAGGGAAAGCCATCTGAGGCAAAGTCACTCGTCTGGGCACAGCTAAAGACAAAATAAAGCACCACTGACACAGGGCACGTCTTGAACCACAGTCCGCCACACCGCGGTACAGTAACCACTGACACAGGGCACGTCTTGAACCACAGTCTGCCACACCGCGGTACAGTAACCACTGACGCAGGGCACGTCTTGAACCACAGTCTGCCACACCGCGGTACAGTAACCACTGACGCAGGGCACGTCTTGAACCACAGT
>JAACJT020000081.1:1854605-1900401 GCA_009936485.2 Gymnarchus niloticus
GGGGGGGGAGGTGTGGGTGGGTGGGTTGTCAAGTATTACAGCCCGCACACGTCCGAAAAACAAACCAGGTACAATCCAACAAGGGGAAAGAGCAGGAGACAGCTTTGCATGCTACATGAGACGCAGCATTCCACGAGGGCTGGAAGCCATCGCAATTAGTCAATACATTCAAGTGGTACTGATAACCCAGCCAATTTAGTCATTTTTGTGCTCGGACTCCATCGTGTGCACGCTGTGATTGAAACGACCTTGCTATACTGCTGACAGCCTCCCCTCCCCAGTCAGTCTGAGAAAATTTCAGCCACCTCCAAATAATATTCAGAAAAAGCGATACACGGTAGGACAGGTTGCCAACCCTCTGCATATATTTAGAGCAACTCCCTCCATTTTATATGCCCTCCCCCCCAGGGTTCCTATACTAAAGGGGTAATAAAAATACTGAACATCAGTGCCACCCCTGCACTGTGCAGAAAGGAGATGTTATGATAGCAATTTAACACGGAAACGTACACACACCACTGCCAGGCGGCTAAAAACCTCTACTTTAATCAAGGGCAGAACGATCATAATCGCCATCTGCTTGTACAGTCGCAGTACGGCGCGCACGCACGCCTGCTCGACGGACGTGACAATGCAGCTTATTCCAGCTGTGCCCGCACTACGGTGCACGAGCAGGGTTCTGTCATATGGAGGCTACATCTGCCTGACGGTCAGTGTCGAAGCTGGGGGGGGGGGGGCAGTGCTGATAATGTTAGACCTTCCGTTTGTCACAGCAGAAGGCTGAGTGCTATTGCAGCTCAGCTCTCACCACCAGCCAACATATTACTGGGTTTGTTACACACATCATTCAGGTGGGGTATTTGACTGCTTACGGCATGCCGTCTTTTCAAACATGCCAAAGATTGATTTTTAAAAGCAGGACAGTAGATGGGAAATTTGGCAAAACATTTACAAACCTTGAAGGTGAATCATAAAGAAAAATGGACTTGTCCTTGTGTCCTATTTGGGTTGTTTTTTCCTCCCCCCCTCCCTCACGGACATTTTGCACTATAAAGCTTGCAGCACCATTTAGCATTATTGTCCTGGCAGATGAACCTCCGGAGTGCAAATCAAAATTGAGGAAAATGACTCCGCATTAAACGAGAACAGAGTGACCGCTAACTGAACACCACCGCCCAGGAAGACCAAGAAAAAAAAAAAAAAAGCAGACTGTCAAATCAAATTCTTAGTGACGGAACAAATGAGGCTTCAACACCCATGGTGGGTGGGAGTATCCTGAATGAACCAAATCAACGTATCGTCTGAACCTATCTACCACGGGTTTTGAAGCCCCAATTGTCCCATCACTATAGCAATTCTGCTTTCATTTCTTGACTTTAACATCAATGGTATGACACCAAGGACAACTTCTGTAGGATTTTGTCAGCCCACAGCAACTGCGAGCAGGTCCATGCCACTGGAAGGTCTATGCATGCCAAGATGACAACGGTGAATTTTGACAGCTCTGAAATAGAAGTTTTGACTTTGACATCTTCATTATCTCTTCTTACATAACTTTCCTTGACTCTCGAACCAGTAAAGTCATTCTCTTAGTTTCCAAACTCCTTGCTAAAACTGCAGGAATTTAATTTGTCCATGTGCAAAGCTCAGTAAAATCTTAGAGTGGTTTACCATCAAGCATAAAATCATGGATATTAGATACTTGGTAGTTTGCCAATTTACCACATACAGTGTTACTAGACTAGACCTACCTTTAATCTCTGATGCTATTTTCAGATAGGACAACACATCCAACAAAACTCATTAACACGTGTCCATCAGATGCCTCACACTTGAAGTTACTGCCTTTTTATGTCTTTAAACATCCACGAATAAAACTGACAAAATGGCGACATGCACGTTCCACATTCAAGCAGTTACAATCACGTTTAAGACACTGCGATTCCTCCTGAACCATAAGGCAACGAGCTAAATCGAAATACTCCTGATCCACTATCATTTCATTTTTGTTTTGCATTTGTCCACTATCCATATTAAAATTAAGTAAAACAGATGCCCGAACACCAAAATTAAAAAGATACCTAAAGCAGCAAAATAGTGTGAGTCAAAAAAGACGCAACAAGGTAACACACAAACGCTTTTGGTGTGCGGACACACATGCTTACGATCAAAGACCACTGACCATAAAACACCAATGCAAGAGCAGCTGATAGCCCTGATCTTGCATCTGACGGTTAAAACCTCACCCCCCCCATCCTGTAAGCACACTACACTTTTTTAAAAAAAAAAAAAGTCGAATAACTGGACTACAGTGATTTTTGGCAAAGAGCTTTAATTTGATCAATACAAGAAAAGTAATCTAAGGGAGAATCTATAAAATAGCCACCTGAAGCACTTTTCTAAACTCAGAAAACCTCATTGATCTGGGGCCCTTATCAGAAGCTTTAGGTTACAGAAACTTTTCCCAAACCTGTCTGGATGCAAATTTTGATGGTAGCAAAAAACGAAACAATAACCAACAGCATAATTACACGTGTATTTGAGAATAAGCACAAATTGCCAGGGGGGAGTACATAATAGGGCAGTGGGGGAAAACACAGAAGTAACTCCTCTGGAAGTAAACAAGGGACAGGTAGACACTTTGACAAATCATATTGACAGAACGTGCTTTTGACGATATGAATACGGCCAGCAGGCTACCTAAGAGAAGGTCAATACACATGTTCCATGCCGAAAGCTCTCAGTGAAAAGTAGGATGCCTTAGTGTTGCAACAAGGCCCTTAGGGGTCAAAAGATAATTTCATTTTGGTGCTTTTTTGCAGTTTAGGCCCCTCGCCTTCCTTCTGATTTATGAAGCTTAAAAGGCAGACATTTTAGTTTTAATCAAGCCCCTTACTTAAACATAACTCTTGCTTAAACACGTGTTGTCAGCATATTAATGAGGCCTTAACTACAGTAGCACTATAAAAACTGACAATTTAATTCTTACCCATAATTATTTTGTGCGACAATTAACATTCAGCCAGGATCTGACGACCAACACAGTCGTCCGTCGCCGTTATTGTGTGTCGCATCTCGGCCTGATAAGCCATCATTACACAGACGAGGGGAAGCGAACGCATTACCGCGGGAAGGAGGGCCACACGGACAGATGGCGAAGTTAAACGGCACGTTGTCCTTATGAAACTAAAGCACCGCCCTTTGCCCGAGACGGAAACCTGAGTCTGTATCGAGGCCACGTCGCATGGTGAGCCACTCACCTGCTCATTTTGGTGTGCGGATTTTCCTCAACGGGCCGTAGGGAGGGACATCCCCACAAATCAAAGCCGATGAGTCAAACGACCCAGCCGCATTACTGTATGGCTCCCATTTGTAATGTGTTTTACTGCAGTGTATTTTTTGAAGCACATTAAAAAAAATTCATAATCCGGAAGCTGCACCCCACATACGCAGAGTTTTTTGTAACCTACATTTCTGAAAAACAAAGAGTGAAGTTCCAGAAAACCAACTCTTTCCTGCTCCACCATTTCAACATCTACATCACAATGCTGTTTCCACAGCAAAAAAAAAGAAAGTATATACCATACAACCAATATTCAAATAAATACAGATCTTAGCCCATTTATACTCTCCTCCCAAGTAAAGCATTACTTTAAATATTCTTGGCCTGAATATGTTAAGTTAATTTTGTAGTGCTGAACAGCACAGACCTTCAGCTTAAAAAAAAAAAAAAGGCCTTGCTGAACAGCATATTTCACAAGGAGTAGTGGTCTTCATGTTCAGCCATTAGTTTAAGGTAAATCTTAAAGTGCACCAACATAAACATGGACATTAATAAAGTAGTGGGCTGTCTGCTCCGGGCGCGCAGGGACCTAACCCTCCGTGCTTCACAGATGCCGAGGCAAAATTTATAACCCGGTGACAGGGGGCCGCAGGGGGAATATCGTGAACTCTGGGCTCTTTGAACAACACGAGAAGTTGGATACTCGCAGGAAACTTGCAGGTGGAAGCGATGTTACGGCGCTGCCCCATGGCTTTGAGAGGTGTCTGCTGGCACCGTATGGCTCCAGAAAATGACACCAGCATGGGCCAGCTTCCACATCACTGCTCGAATACAGAACCAGCCTTCCTGGCCTGGAGAAACTGTAGGAGGATACATTTGAGAGTACAGTGCGTTCTTTATGTCTGTGATGAAGCTGACCTTCATCTGCCTGGGTTTAAGGACCACTGATTCACCAAATCCTTTCCATGACTTCTGGTCAATCACTCAGTCCAAAACCGGTACAGCTTTGTTGCCAGGAATCTGAGGCGGGGGTCTAGCAGGCTACCTCTACCATGACAGTGGACGGTGTCAAGCCAGTCCTGAGACACTGCTATTCCAACCCAAAAGGAGGAGAATCCAAGGTTGTTTCAAAAAAAAAAAGTCATCCATTACTAACTGGACGATATTAATTTGTATCCATACATGAAATGGTGTATATCGACCATGCAAAACAGAACACAATATTACACACAGTCATGTACAGGGGTGCTTCAGTGTCTACAAAAGTACAAAGTGTAGTGTGTACCCTGTAGTGGATGGACCTGGGAACACCCTGGATGGGATTAGCTCCATACCGCCTGGAAGAATCTCAAGTTCCCTAAACCCACAAGACTGCACAAGCAATTGGAAGTTTAATGGATGGATGGCTCACAAGTGGTGTTTAATAGCCTCCCAAACAATTCTCTGTCTCATTTAGGGATTTGGCATGCAAAGTGAGTAGTGTCAGAGTCATTACCCAGGAAGTGCTGAGAATGCCCTGCAGGTTTAATTCACCCTCTATGTACTCATGAGTAATCACCAGCTTTGCATCGGTTTGCCATGAGAAATGGTGACAGGCACCTTCTTGACACCATGCAAATGATCGAGAGGGAAAGTTTACAGCCATCTGCTGAAGAGCTTCTTTTAAAACTAAAATAGTAATGAAGAACCTTTTGAAAAGAACTTTGGGGTAAAAAAAGATTCCTATGACAAATATATTCAAGCGGAACAAAACAAATTCCTCATTAGCTTTTGGTAAGATGAAGAAAAACGTCATCTTTGTCATGAAAAAAAAACAGCGGAATTGTCTGTTTTTACAAATGCCGCTCTCCTAAATGCAACATCAGAGGCCGTAAGGTCTTCTGTTTCACGATTTATAATTCAAATGAAATACCAAAGTGTGGGCTCCCATTCCACTGGGCTGGTGGGCAGTGATAAAAGCTTGTCAGTGAAAAATTTCCCACTGCAGTTGAAAGAGAAATAATTTTAGAAAACGTTACAGTCAGCCACTCATTTGTGAGATGGACTTTGATCTTCTGACACTGCAGTCTAAAAATACTGAGGATATTGGCTAAGTAATGACTGCCACAGCAGTTTTATAAAAGACAGCCAGAGTCAGGGTAGGGGACTACCTAAGCCCTTTGTTTTGAACTCATTACTCTCTAAAGGGGGGGCACCAGTTGAGCCTATGGAGAGACTGTCTTTGTATTGCAAAACCGATCCTTTGGAGCTCATTTCCATTAAAGGGCAATTTAATGTTGCCAGAAATGAAACAGACCATGGGAAACATTGACTTGCATTTGCAAATCTGAGCCATGGCCAATCGTATTGTGACAAACACTAATCAACTTATAATACCTGAATGTTGGCTCTCCTCCATTTTTTTTTTTTTTTTTTAAATCAACCCATGTCACATGGTTTGGTTTTATACTTTCCTACTAACGAGTTTTAGAATTACCATCCCTAGTAGGTCACATTAAGGTCCTAAGGTCTTAATTGAGGGCTTTGTTGCCAGACTGACAGCCAGCCATTACTTTCAGGGCTGTGGGAAGAAGGGAATTAGATTCCCACTGAGTGATGGCATCACCCCTGCCTCCTCAGTAGTTTTAAAATAGCCGTGCGGGGGCAGCTTTGGCCTCACACACATCAAGTGCCATATTCAAAAGTGTTAATACCAGACTGGGTCATACACAACTCATGAGACAGAAGAGGAAGACCATAAACAACCTCTCCGCAGAGCCAATCCACAGATGTAGCAATAGTCACCCAGCAGCGACAGAGACTGCAGACAGGTCAACTAACATGGCTCCATCACAAACCTTCAGCACTCCTTCCTACCAGGAACCATCAATGAAGGCTGAGGACCAAATCAGAACCGCCAGCACGCCGTCCCCTCAGCCTCTGAACAAATCACCCACATTCCTGTCTCACAAACCCAGCAGCTCTGATCCACTCATCGATCAATAACCACAGGCAAAGCGGAGGCACCAGTGGGTGAAATGATCACCAGAGACATGGACCATTTTGCACGCTAACTGAACTTTGGCAACCCTTCTAGGAAAGACTTCTGAATGCATAATTTACTGCAACATGTGTAAATATATTCAGTTGCATGTAAGAAGCCTTTAAGTACCCTTCTCGTGGTGATGAAAGATATGCTGTAAGAGTTTTACACCGGTGTTGGGCATAATTTGTGGGTTATCCCAGCCCATGGAGAACAGCAGATGAACGCAACGTGAGGTTTGCTGTGAAATCACCAGATCAAGGCTACAGAGTCCAATTCACCAGACACAGATCTAGGGGAACCAAGCAGAAGCATCTGAAATGCACAGCCTGAATGTGGACCACCACTTAGAATATTCTGGCAAGAAACCACAGTATTTTAGAATACGGATATGTAATTTATTAGTAAGCTTAGTCAAAAACTAAGCTCAATGTATAGCATGAAACTACAGTATCTGCCCGACACTTGCCAACTGGATGGTGTGCAATATTAAACAAATCATACCCAAAAGTTTACAAAGTGTACTCCCACATAGATGCAAATGTTCTCACCCACCCCAGTGGTTCCTCAGGGGCTGAAATTGAAGCAGAAATGTCTCCTTGAAAAGGATGACCTGAAAAAGTATCCTGCAGATGGCCACGTAGCAGGCCGTTTTCTTCAACGCAATGTTAGCCAGAATCCTCAGGAGTACAATGTAGGGCAGGTCGCCCCCGCCCTATGCCTATAACTGCCAAGCCCATTAGCTGTTTAATATTTGTTCAGGTCACCAAGAACAACAACGACTGTGACATACCATATAGCTTGATGGGTGCCCTTGAAGCTCAGGGGGTGGAAAGGCAGGGAATTTGAGACAAACCTTGTTGAAAAGGAAATGAACTGTTCTAAATAAATTGTTTCAACCAGACAATATAATCCAAAGACTGTATCACTGCATGTCGTAAAGAGAGCAGCTACAACCCAACACCAAGAACAGTGACACACTCCCACATATGCCTTTACAGGTGGTAGAGTAACCGGATGAGCATGGTAAATGGTGAAGCTGCGGCAGGGCTGAGGAACAGCTTACTGCATTACAACACTAATGAAGACAGATCTGAGGACAGCTGCTGCGGGGTTCCCAAATCAAGGCCCAGCCGACTGGACAGATGGCTCTTCTCAGGAATGTTCCACCAACTACTCCCCCCAAACACAGCAGCAAGTCAACACAGACATGACAGATCTCCTTAAAGAGGAAAATAAAGCACAATGGCAGGAATGTTTAGATTGCACTGTCAAGTCTTGCACATAGACAAGGCTTTTAAGCAGCACATAAAAGGGAAAGGAGGAGCAGCTTCACATATGCACAAGCTCACCATAACCTAAACTGTGCTTTACTGTGCATGTGTGGTACATGCTGGTTAGTTAAAGTCATGCCTTATCAGCCACGGTTTTGCCTCAGACTCGATGCAACTGCCAAAGTGGATAAGCTCACTGGGCCATCGTCATGACAACACACACATCCCTATAGCCACGTCAGCCTCACCCCAGGGCTCACCCTTTCAGAACTCATACCTCGGGCCTTTTCCTGACCGACCCCACCCCCAACCCCCACATCAAAGACCCACAAGCAATAATTTCACAGCTGCATTGTCCACACGTCATTATTTTCTAACTCCAATACCAAGACTCAAATCAATGGACACCAGCTCTGCTTCCAAAACCCCCACCACTCCTTTGGCTACATTCAAAAGCTATTTAAAACTGTAAAGTCATATTCAAGCATACTCCAATCATCAGTCTAACCCTTCCTTCCATCCTCCAACTGTTAATCCACTGCACAGCTGAGGTAAGCTTGGTAAATCCAGGAAGTGCAAGGCATAAAGACAAAAACGGTGGATGGTGTGCCAGACTTCAGCAGGGCACACAAATGGGTATTTTGGAAATGCCAGCTAACCCAGCACACAGCTTTTGGGGTGCAAGGCAACAGTGCCAACCACTGGGTGCCCGCCCACTATTCCAACCCTTGCTTTACAAATTAAGCCAATGTTAATGACAAAAAAAAAAAAAAGAATGCTACTCACTCTTTCATAGAACACATTTAAGAATTAAAATATCGCATCTTTCTGAAACCGAGCACGCAAGTCATACCGCAAGAAGTCACATCTAAAGATTAAATCAGTGCAGGCCTCTCGTGTACACATCAATAGGGAGCCACTACCCATAATTACAAATACTGAAGGACCACCCCAACCCCAGTATACTGAACAAAGATGATTACAGCTGCATGTGTGTCAGACACCCATCATCCAGAGCAGGGGACAAACTCCACTGGAGGCTTGTAGCTGGAGCAGGAGAAACAAAAACACTCAGTCAGAGGCTGCTCCTCTACAAATGGTCAGGAACACCACGTGTTGGGGGGGTGACCTTGAAGTAATAAGGGAAGTCTGAAGATCTTGTATGTTTTTGATGCAGTCTATAAAATGTAAAGGGGAAAAACCTCATCTCTTTACGTTTTAACCAGCCTTACATTTAAAAAAACATTGCAGCCCATGCCTTACTCAAGAGAAATTCCAGGCAGAATTGTGTAGCATAGTCTCCATTCAGACTAGATACTGGTCTAACTCAGAGGAGTCAGGTAATCGAGGGCTTTATAGTCAGTCAAAATATCAGGTGATGAACCACTGGTCTCACTCAGACTTATTCTTAACAAAGAGCCACTGACATCTTTGAGTAGGACGCTCTAGCTGGAAGCCATTTTGTCAGATATGCCAACAACATTCAAGACCCCAAATGTCACCAAAAGACAGGTCTGCATATAGTGAAACATCCATGAGATTGACTTCAAAGCCGGAGTTGTCTGCTGATCAAAACATATGCAAATTATTCTATGAAATAATTTAAAAACCCACAATTGGGTTTCTAATTCATCTGCTTTAATAATGGCTGAACAGATTCAAATCAGGCAGAACCTGGCGATTCTGGGCTAGGAACAAGGAGTTTGTCGATTTCTTCCCAAACAACCTCACTTTTTCTTTAGCAAAGAAAAGCCTTGAGTATAATTTTAGTGCAAAATTCCAGGGATAGCAGCAAATCCACTCTGATCTTTCAGCAGATCAATTTGCCTGCATGAACAAACCAGGGTGAGAGGGGTTACCCCCCTGGATTTCTCAAAGTGACAGGATAGAGGTCACTGGCATTCATCTGCACCACCATTTCCCAGAGATAAAAAGCATGCTGTCAAGTTGTCACAAATATACACATTTCCAAAAACCCATATAACAAACGGGGTTGCTTCTTCCATTTCCATAAGTAGCTCTAAAATGCAGGAAAATTTGCAGGTGCCATTAATTTTTATTAAATATCCAGTTTATTACACTCGTTGTACATAAAGTTTGGCACAGTCGGGTTGATTGACACAACGCTAAACAGAACATGAGCTTAGTTTGTGAAGTATGCTAAATGGCTACTCTAAGATCATTGTTTTAGCTTCAATATACAGCTGCTGTCGTTAAAACGTGCCACACACATTGGTAATAGCCACAATTTTGCTTCGATGATGATGTTATTCCAAACGGTACATTGAAAAACCCAAGTCATGCTAAATAGGTGCAAATATTAAGAAACAGGCACCCCCCCAAAATGAATGTAATTCCAGTTACGTTCAAAATTTCACTAGAGGGGGGCGCTACTCTTAATTTTTTTGAGGGAAAAAAAAAAAGCAAAATGTGTACATATCTGGGTGTTCATTATTCGTCAAAAGGTACGGAACTGACTACTTAAATTCCCTTAAATTATAAATGCTCCCCGAAGTACAAGTACCTAGAGGAGCTTAATTCGGGCCGCTTGATGACAACGGAACATTAAGTGGATATTCTCGAAGCGGAATTGGGCTCCTGCGTAGCACAGCCTTCACTTGTCAGAAAGCAGTCTTTCCAGCCCTTAATACGCTACCATCAAGCGGGAGAACCCACTGGGATAGCTTCATTAAGACGGGCTGCCTGTAGTTTCGAGGTCAGTAGACCGCTGCTCTTCCAAATATCCGGGCTGTCTGCATTGCAGACGCGCCGACATGGCAGGTTATTTTTCCCGAGTTAAGAGCGAAATGTAGAAGTGAGCCGTCAGTGTCGAATCCGGCGCGGAGTAAAGAAAGCCGGGATTGATGTCCGTGCGACAGGTGGGCAGCCAGTGGCATCGGCAAAGCTTAGCAGGAGAGATGGGAAGAGTCTCAGTAACAAAGCGAATGGAAAACGTGTTACAAGAAGCCGAATGATCCTGGGACGGAAGAATAACGCATTACTCATCTTATCATAGCTTCCTTGGGAATAAAAATTTCGACGTGCAGGACGATGCCTAGGTTTAGTACAGGCGCCTTCGTGCAAGAAGGCCCCCTGATGTGCTTTAATCTAGTTAAAACTCTAGTGAATTTCTGACATTTGTAAAGTGGAACTTAAAACATATTCACAAACACTTTAAGTTCACTTCGAGGAATGGCATTAAATTGCAAGCTAGTTGAAACTGGTGCAATTTAAAACCGTTTGCCGTCTTTCTGGGCCACCCCCAGTAAAGTGGCTCTCATATACAGGATTTAATTTGCATCCAAAACTTTTCTTGCCAAGTTCAAGAAATGCAGTAGTAATTTTATTTTAATCCCTCCCACCCACACACACAGACACACAACTGAGCCCTACAAATTGTAGAAGATTTGTAGTGACTAAAGAATTCTTACTTCATTTTTTTTTTTTGTCTTGTCCACTGAAGGACTGCTAAAACAGACATTTGCAATAGTTACCTTGTTGCTTTAAGAAAGCTTTATATGAGGCCTAACAGGCCACTTTCCAGCAGTTAAATGATAAACCTCTCCCACAAGCTGTTTAAGTGTTTGTGGGTCAATCAGAAATACTGGATCTATACAGCTTATTTTTAAAAGCAAATTAGGTACCGTTATACAAGTAATTCATTCAGCTCAATCACAGCAAGTTAACGAGCTACAACCAGGCTAAAGTGAAGCCTTCAAACTGGAAATGCAGACAACAAACTTAATGATTTGAGATTGCAAGTGACAACTAACCAACTTCCATCCATCCATTTTCTAAACTGCTCAGTTCTACACAGGGGGCCTAGGGCACAAGGTGGGGGACACCCTGGATGAGGTGCCGACCCATCCGGGGTACAGTTATGCTCACACTCAGACACCAGATATGGACAACTGAGCCACACCAATTAGCCTACAATGCTTGTCTTTAGATGGAAACCTGCAAAGCATGGGGAGAACATGCAACCTCCACGCACATGGAGCCGGGCTTCAAACCCCCAATCCTGGAGGTGTGATTTAACAGTGCTAACCCCTGAGCCACCTGGCCAGCCAACTAGTGTGTGACATTTAACATTATCTGACACGTATGGAGAACTAAAATCACTGGTATTAAGATCGATTTCATACTGTAAATACTTTTGGACTATCACAGATCCCCTAAATACTTCCAAGTCACCCTTCAAACGACTCAATTCATTCAATTTTTTGCATCTATTCCATCACTTGTGCACAAATTTATTGTACTCTGTGCAGTTTCACTATTATCTGGATGCAGCGCTACTATTTTGACACATTATTTATCACACCACCCCATGACATACAATAATACTCCATAGCTCAATTTCATTGGATTCTCTTAACACATGACGAGTGTTACTGAAAAACTGATAATTGTTGCCTTTAGCAGAAATTAAGTCTGGAATTAAAAACAACAATAGCTGAACATAATCTGAATACATTTAACTGTAGGGTATGCTTAAATACAGCATGACAGCCCATTTAATCATTCTAAAGACTAATCACAAAAATACCCTGCAGTCATACGTTATGGACAAGAGAGACAGGAAAACTACTCAGAAGGCATACTCTGAAATTCTTAAAAATTGGATTTTCTGAATAAAATGACAGAGTCTGGGTGTTCCTGGAGGCTCCTACTGTGACAATAAGGGCCATGATGACCTGAACGGCAGTCAAGGCTGTAAAATGTCAATTCCGGAAGAGCTGCTTGGTGGCTGCGGAGTTATTTAAGAAGGTGTGCGTGTCAGCGTGATAGAAATCTGATCAGCAGTGGTGGCCAGCTACCTGAACTACCACGGCTACTTTAGAGAGGTGCCGTTACAGGGGAAAGAAAGATCACAGGTGTCTACAAGGGACCCATGCCTTCATTTACATATGAACTATACTGCATTATTAATAATCTGCATTATACACCTGGAAGGTGCATACAGCACCACTATTGAACGGCAAGTGAACCAGCTACTTTTAGCACATGTCGAGAAGTGTGTGTGTGTGTGTTTTTTTTTTTTTTTTAACCTCGGCGTTTCCCTTTAATTTCCCTTCTCTAGGCCACCCGAGCCAAAACAAATCAACACAATGTCATGCAGCATTCTGTGGCATGTGTGAATGCAAGATAAAAACACGACACGGCGTTGTCTAGAAAGGATAAATTTGGTGACCAAAATAGGGCTGCCTTTTATTTTTTTTTAAATTACAGAGTGACACAGTGACACCCCCCCTCCCCCACCACATGCATTCAAACCCAGCCATCAACCTTTTCCTCTCTGACAGGCAGGAAGAAGCCCTGGGTATTATATCCTTTTCTCCCCAGTTGTGACAGTGACAGGTTATTGTTGGGCAGTCTGCTTCTCTTATTCCCCATTCTAAAAATTTGTCTCAGCCCTCAGCTCCTCCCCCATTCAGAATTAGCAAGGGTTTTACCAATAACTTTACATTTATAAACCGTAATACACAAACGCATTGCATTATGGCCAGTTATACTACTCCAGATAAGAACCGCTAACGTACGGTACATTCCTACACCTTTTCCTTTGCAGCAGGGAAGGCCCCCCCCTTCAGATTCGGAGGTCATGCATGAATAGGTTTAGCTTATTAGGCCACTAAATACACACACGTTTCCACATATACGGAGAAAGTGAGCCAAGTGTCGGAAACTTGGCTTGGCGTGATGGGTGACCTTCAGAGTTTACACAGAACTTCAATGTTCAGTTCTGTGTCGATCTAAAAAGTTCATTTTGTGATTTGTTAATTGGCGTGCCAGTGCTATTACAAGACAGTTGTAATAAATTTGCAGCTGAAACTAAACAATTACTGATGTGCAGAACAGGGACTACGATGTTCCCAGATCACCTTAATATATTCTGGTCTCCCAACAACTCTGTGGGTCTCAGTGGAAACAGGCAGCTTTGCCTGGTGCGAAAGTGAAAGACATACAGCAGGCATACATTTTATATAGCATGGAGCTGATTAATTATTAAGATCTGCCAAGTTTGTCTGCACATAGACTCTGGGAGGGAGACCTCAGCTTTCAGCAGTCTCACACTGAGCAACATCTTTTCTGCCTCCATCTCCCAGCTTGTTTCTGTTGGGTCATTAGTTAATCCACATTTCACTGCAGTCTGATGTTTCAACATTGAAATGTGTAATCTGAAACCACAGTAACAGTAGCTTTTGCATTGTGAATGAGACCCACTAACATTACAGCACACCATTGGCTATTTTTCACCGTTAGATGGGCTTTTTCAAAAAGTAATTCCCCTCCTCTGTCTGTAGCTTTGATAATGATGGAAGGATCTCAACTGTCATATAATGGTTCCCAGAAACAATCCTAAAGAAGAATTTTGCTGTAGCCGCCTTTAACAAATCACAGCACACACCGGACACCGTGAACTTATCGAGGTAAGCCAACATCGACTCACTGTGCCCATTTAGGGTGGGAACAATGCATTCCCACCAGAAGTAGTTTACATGTCAGTTAAGCGGGATGGGGCATCGCCTTCAAAAGAGCCTAACACACTCATTTCAGACACACTGCCCATCAGCCAGCCACGAGTCCCACTAGTACAACCCGGCAGCAAGAGCCTACCTACC
The DNA here is from genome assembly GCA_009936485.2 of Gymnarchus niloticus. Classification (NCBI taxonomy): domain Eukaryota; kingdom Metazoa; phylum Chordata; class Actinopteri; order Osteoglossiformes; family Gymnarchidae; genus Gymnarchus; species Gymnarchus niloticus. Next base: position 1,868,811 of record JAACJT020000081.1, read on the forward strand.
CAAGACAACAGTTGCTATGGCAGCAGAAATTGATGGAGAGAATAGTGACATGCAGCAAAGTCTGATTTCATCTGCCTTTGATTCATTAACACACTACGATGATTCTGCAAACTGAATAATTAAGCCCAGAGTACCTCCTCCCCAGAAAGGCCCTTCACTGACCTCCATTGCCTTTCATTCTCTTTTCATTTGGGATGTCAAAGCCTGATTGTCAGTGGAAACAACCTCACTCACAGATAACCTGAAGAGAAAGACAGCTGTTTGGGGATGCAGTGAGATCCATGCAGTATTCAGAAATGCGCACCACAACAGCAGACACTTGGTCCCAAACACGTACTGGAGGCTCGTGGGGAGGGGGGCCTTATGTAGACCTCAGCTAGGCTGTTCTAAATGGCAAGGTATTTATACTTCCGCTGAAAGTTCAAGTGAATCGGCACTGGAAGGTCCTCTTAGCATGTGAATTATGCATAAACAGCCCAAAGGTGTACACTGCCATACATCTTGTGCTTTTCATGGATCAGCGCTCCATCACTGTGACCCGAGTGGAACACATTGAAAATGGATGATTGTTTCTCCACAAGATGTACGGCTACTCCACATCAATTCTGAAAATGCATATTTAGGCCTAATATTAACCTTTATTCTTTAACAGTCAGGCCCATTGCTTTTCATACCATTTATGTCTTTTGAAAAGAAATTTGGCTTGGTTGGTCTTGCAAAACCGACAAGTCCCAGGTACACAATGCAAAACCTCAAGGACACTGGCAAATCCCCCCGAGAAGGTTTCCATAGTCTGCTTAGGGAACCACACTGTGGATGAGCTGTCAGGTAACCAGCGGAGGATCAGCAGGGCCCTACCCACGGGGCAGTGGCCTATATCCCCCCTACATGCAAAATGGTAGGTCAGCATTGGCCACTGATCTCAAGATGGTGCCCTTTCACGCTCCCACCCACATGCGCACAGAGAAGCTGAAGGAAGCAGCGTTCTGAGCCGATTCGCTCAGAGCGTGTGGGATGTGATTCATATCCCTCAATCGAGGGTCAGAGCAGGCTTCGTGAGAGCGAGTCATACGGTTAAAAGTACACGCCACAGGGAGGCATCGTTTTTAGAACCTGCATCACACTAGTTTTATTTTTGGTCCAGTTTTGAACGGAGGCCCACAGCGAAGCAGCAGACCTCCCTGATGGAACTCTCGCTGTGTGAAGACACGGCTGGTTCACACACCAGCCGTGTAAAGTGCAGAGCCGGACTTCTGCCAGGTTGTTTCAGGCAGTTCACATTTCACATGGACTGTTCAGTCTTGATCTTGGGATTTAAAAAAAATGCATATTACACACGCACCTTTCAAGGTCTCCACCGAAGAAAAGCAGCATCAATTTTATGACAAATGTATCAAGATTCATCTCGTCTATTAATAAACTACTAGTCAAAGAAAGGAAGGGCTATGTTCTTGAAAATATCTACTAGGACTGTAGTCATGGATTTTGATTTGAAATTCTCAAGGGTAGGTTTACTTTGCTGAGTAAGGTAATGTATAGCTCCTGCTCCCATTATAGGACTCCACCTGCCACTGGTCCCTCACTGAATGCACAGCCTCACTGCACTAATGCCTAAGATAAGCTCGGTATGCTATAGCAGCATGCTTGTGATGCAGTTTCACTGCATGTTGAAGACAAGAGTCTGCTAAATGAATGCAAGTGTACAATTAAATATTAATGCAGTAGCATTTCAGTTTATGCCTCGGGTGGGATTTCCATAGAAGATAAGCCATGCAGTTACCCCAGGTAATAAATAAATAATCACTACTGTGTGCTCTTCAGAAGAGTTTAGTGGTAACTGTTTGAGCTACCACTTACATACAATGGCAATTCTCAGAAATTCCTTCCTGAGCAATCTGTGCAGGTACACAAAAGTGAGTTTCCCCAAATGTTTAGCCAGCATATGGCTTGTGTACACTTGTTTACATATGGGACTTTGGTGGGCCAAATAAAAATTCTAGGATTTCTACTGCCTTTTGCCAAATCATTTAATCTCACTCATCTGAGAACAGTGGAATAAAGCATGCTGTTCTCATTGGGCTGCCTCCATACTGAGAACTGTAAAGGGTAATGTGAGATCATCCCCAAGCCTGTCATCACAATGTGAGAGTCACAGTCCTCCTGGGACATCTGTTCCATTGAGAACAGCCCACATTATCCCCAACCCCACATATTTGCCAATTAAAAATTTCCCACTGGCATCCCCATTCACCCCCCAACCCACATCAGTCAAGCTATACCAAAGGAATTTCAAACAAGGCAACAGATGCGTTTGCAGCAAACAAATATGTTCAGTGTGATCACAAGGCATCAATCACCGCCTCACCTCAGGTCTTGATTTAAAAGCCAAAACAGATAAATCATTCATAATGAAGAAATAGCATCACATCCAAGTACCCCCCTCCCCCAAAAAATTACATCTTCCCCAAGAGTCACTCGCTCAGTGCTGACACGCCCGGATATTCCACTGTTGCATTCACATAGACCCATTGCTTGCGGCAACTCAATGAAAATCAAATCTCAAGGCAAGATTAGCTAGGTCACATTGTGCCTGGTCAATATAGAAAATAAAGTATACTCCAATGATGTCATTAAACTCACTGTCACATGAGGCAAAATTCCTAGTACTACTACACCTTTAAAGACCTGCCACTTATCTTCACATTTCCATCGATGCCTGGAACGGACTTCCCTCCTGACACCCAAAAATACCAAGATGTCAAGTACAGCAGTGATGGAGTCACACTCCCCCAGCAGCAAATCATAGTGTTGATTGTAGCACCAGGAGACCTCCCCCCAGAGATCTGACATGCAAAAATAGGACAGGCAGGACCACAGTACGCATCCCCTAATCAGAATGCATTAAGAACAGGCAATAGCAATAAACAGTAGCACCCCGTGAGCAGAAATAGCATGGCAGCTTGAGGGGAGGCAGTTCACCACTTGGGAGATGGGGAACAGAAGTACTAGATAGCACAATTCAACACAACACAGCACAGCACTTTACAGCAGCAAACACAAACAAGAAATGAGGTCAAGGCCTGAAGAATCCAACTAAATTCAAAGAAAGACAGCCACATTAAAACAAGCCAACTGTCAAAACAACTCACCAGAAGCACATCTCAGCCTTCCAGAAGCCTCCAGACCCACCCACTTGAACCTGTTTAAGTCCTAATAAGAAAATGAGTCCCATCAGGGCCATTGGTTTCATTTACTGTGGCGGCTGTAGGAACTGGTAATCAATTGCCATAGCAACACAAGGGCTTACTCTATTCCAGTCTTGTGCTATAGTCCTACCTCCTGCCAGCTCACAGTAGAAAGAGATCTCTTGATTTCGATTGGCACAATTGTGTGTCTCAGCGATATAGGAAAGGTACATTTCCAAGCTCAGATTATTGCCATTATTTTTGTACCATTATAAATCAATTTATTTGATAGCGAGTATGTAATACTCTGGCATTTGAAAAATAAGACCTGCTGTATTTCGTCTGACTGTTCTAATATGTGTGATCTTGTTGTTTTACGCTGTGTTTAAACTCATTTTTTTAAACTTAACTATTGTGCTGGTACTAGCATCCTGTCCAGGGTCTACCCCAGTCTTTACCATATTCTGCCTTGAAGAGGCTCCAGTCCCCCCGTGATCCTGACAGGATGGTTAAAACATGGATGAATGGATGGATGGTTAGGCTTCATTGTTCTTAAAGAGTATGCAAGGACCAAAACTGAAGTTTAAAGATCATTGACCTATTTCAGCATTTAACTAAAGTGTGGCATTTTTTTAACCGCTATTTTCAGCATCCAATCTGGAAACGGTCCCCACCAAACGGCTCAAAGCCTTCAAATAGCGACTGTGAAATCTACCTGCTCCCTTTCCTGTTAGCTGATAGCCATTCATCACACTACCTCCCAGGACAGTTAGCACCAGCTTGCTAAACAATTTTTCTCCCAAGTATATCAGCATGAGGCTGCCACAGCCCAGACAACACAGCTGCAGCTTCCACAGTCTACAGCAGCCAGGTCACTTAAGAGGCCTCGCATTTTTTGGGATCCGTTTTCTCGGTCTTCTAAACTGTGTGCATCCCCATTAAATATTCATAGAATTAATATATTACTTCTGTCTGCTGAAACCGACATAGAGGGTGCAGAAGGACAGGGGCAGACTCGTGTACCTTTCTGATAAGAAAAAAGTGGAAAATGCCAAGTTTTATTCTGTTGACAGTTGAAATCAATTTATGTGATGCTAACTGAAGGTGGCAAGTGGGGGGGGGGGGGGGGGGTTTTTCTAAAAGTTTTACAAGATCACCAAGAAGCAACTTTCCTTCCTTTGCAGTACAACTATTTCTTGGTCTGGTCGTCTACTGGCTCACACACACTGACGTATACCAGCTAAGGCATACATGAGAATAACAATACCCATGAGGGGTAATAAAGGGGGGAAGGTTGAGGGGGGTCAGGGTGTCCTCCAGGATAGGAGCTCTTACAGATTGGTACAGGTCTGATAGGTACAGTTGAACAAATGACAAGAACAATTGTGGCACGAGTTCTATCGCTTTGTGACAATATCAGTGAGTTTCTTCGTGTGGAGGAGTTTGCTACCCAGATTACCTGGAATTCCTCACTTTGGCTTTCTTTCTTCTAGTTGAACGTGGTAACTATGGAGGTTTACCAAAATAGTAAAAACATTTTAAGAGTATCTGCTTTGATGGTCAACGGACAATTCTAAGTGCATGTCAGACACCGTAACACATTCAGACTCTATCGACTAAAGGAATGCATCTGAATTGTCATTCGATTTCTCCGAAAATCCAGACGTTGGACCTCCCACCCACCTCCCCAGCTGAGTGCCTTCTTACACCCAGCATTAGCTCGATGTCTGGAATGTTCGGAAATCATCGGAATGGCAGTTGGCGAGGCTGGAGCATTTCAACTGCAACGTTACTAACTAGGTCTGCCGATGTTTAGCCTTTTAGAGGACTATATTAATTACAGTCTTACATAATTAATATATATTACACTTCACACCCTTCCTGCAACTTGACCCACGACTCCTCCAGTACTACATACACGCAACATGGCCGCATACCAAAAACACACAATGCTAATGTTATGCAAATATGTCAATATATAAGACTAAAATCTAAAAAAAAGCGTCTGGAAGGCTCACAGCACATACTTACTGAACACAATGCTACACGTTACATGGACGGGGATTCCTATGGGAGACACCTCCCTGAATCCTTGTTATTTTTCTCTCTGCCCAAATGAACACAAAACCTTTTCAAATCTGTACCTCAAACTAAAGGTTTGCATGCAACCTGCTGGTACAAACCATGAAAAATGTATGCTCTGTGGTGTAGTGAAATATAAACACTTCATGATTTAACCACTTGCCCAGCGCATATTATACTCCCGTTTATCTGGTGAAACGGAGATGTATCATACCATTATAGCCTCATTGTAAAGAACATGCGGGGAACAAAATCAGAACCTTTGTTTGATCCGCTCACAATCTACAGCAATCTAATATGACCTTCCATGTTCATATTAACCCACAAGACAGTTACTTATTTCATTGAACAAATATGCCCAGGATATTCAGGTTCTTCTGAATCATGGTGGGAGAGGTCAGCCTGACATCTTGCAGAATTATAAGAACGCTGGGCTGAACAGTTCCTCACATGTGAGGACCGCCTTACGTCGGACCTAAATACCAGACAGCATGTTTCTGAAAGCCAGCTATGAACTCTTACCCGCCCCCTGGTGGCCACGCATGAAACTACAAATCAAATTACTAAGGCGTCGTAAACCACATGCGCCATAAAGTGGACGAGCCAGGCAGCTCAAGATAAGTCCATGAGTATGGGATGCCAAATATCACTCATGGTTGGCTACTCCGCTGGTTTGATTTCACCGGGCGCTGCTTCTACGAGAGTAGCACATCAAGCAAAAACATTACCGTATATAAAAAAAAAATCCATAAAAAAACATAAAACCAATTCACAAAAAAAAAAAAAAAAAATGAAATTACTCCAAATGGCATTGACTTTTATCAAACCAGTTATTCACGGTGCTGGGACGTCTCTCGCTTCCGTTTACTGAGGCAAACTCTTCACCGTCATTCCAGCAGCTTCTCTAATGCAACATTCTGCGCCCCTACAAAAACATTTAATAAATTAGGTGCCTCACGCATTTGTATTTGCTTCTCATTCAGCAGAAGGCATATAGAAAATTGGTTTTCGTGTTAGTGTTATACACAAGACAACAGAGCGCTCTCATGTAGCTCTCTGTTGAAGCGGCGTATCCTTCAAACGCGGCATTCGGCAAAGGAACCGCCCGTCGGTGCAATTTACATGGACCCGCGTCTGTAGCTTGTGATTGGAAAGCACACAAAAGAAGAAACGGGCTGAAAAACGAAATGCAAAATGTGAACGTAAGATTTCAATAATTCTGGCTCCATTCGCTCAGCTGAAGCCGTCTCTGTATTCTCTGGCTTTCTTTGTAACCTCCTCTCCGTGGTTTTGATGACAGAGAAGATTGGTTGTATATTAATGTAAACAGCGGCTAAAGAAAAAAGACTGCGGTCTAGTTCGGCACACAACATCAAAGGTCACTGGCTTCTTTTTGGAATTATCTTTTCTAAATGTCTACAATGTCAGGAGAAAAGAAAAACTAAAACTTTGCTTGTCATATGTGGCTTAGCAACGGGGAAATTATTATTTTACGTCTCTTAATGACTTTGGAATGCTTCACTAATCACAAGTCGTCTTCAGAAATAGTCACTTTTTTATGAGAGTGCAGTAAATGTATAAAATGGTGTGTGCCATTTCTCCACAAGGTCGGATTAAAGGAAAAAAGATATGAAATATAAGGCGCCTGAATTAATTCCAGTCTTACATTCCTTCACGGCAATTTCAAAACAGAATGCTTTAAGATGCAATTGGAAAAGGTAGCCTGGAGATTTATAAATGCAAACTAACGCTGCCTTTTTGACTCCAAGAAGCTGTTCGTGAAGTGTGGGTAGTTTCACCTGAGCCTGATGAAACTTGATAATTTGTCTGCTGCACAGAAATAAACACAGACGGTTGTTTGTTTGAAAACATTGATTGCCGATGCAGTGATCCACATTGACGTCTGAACGTTCGGCTCCCAAAGTTCAGAACCCGTGGGAGATGTATGAATCATTTTCACTCTTCAATGCAGCTGCGACATCTGCCTTCATGAACCAAGGATTTGGGGACCGTTTCACTTGACAGTGACTCATGCATTCCCACCATCCATCCCAGAGATCAATGGTGCCTCTTATGTACCTGAACTTACCATGCTAATGAGCACCTCCATGTGCAAGACACACGTGAGCTCTCTGTGTCCCACATCTCCAATACACCGTGATTCACCTCAGACCCAAGTGAAAACACATTTTAATTTTCAACTGTTTTTTAAGGTGTGTGTGTGGTCCTGCTGGTAAGTAAGACAGGTAAAGTTCACATCAAAGTAAGCTCTTCTTATTTCCATTTCACTTTTCCTCTTGAGGGGTGGCACAATAGCTCAGAGGGTAGCACTGTTCCTTTACACCTCTGCGGTTGGGGGATTGAATCCCACCTCCACTCTGTATGCGGTTTGCATGATCTCCCCATGTTACACAAGATTTTTCCCATACACCATGCACTAGCATCCTGCCCATAGGTATAACCCAACCTTGTGCCCTGTGCTTTCTCAGGATAGGTTCTACACCCTCTTTATCGGGATAAGTGGTTGGAAGATGGATGGATATGATCTCTGAGGCACAGCACCATAAAAATGAACCTCAGAGGAGGATTATATTCTTGTTCAGAATAATCTTTTGCCCTAGCTAATAGCACCAGCTAAATTGAATCTTATTTTCCATCTTGCCGTGAACATATACCATCCTGGCCCTCAGAAATACAGCACTCTTTTCAGAAGCTAATTTACTTGTGTCCTCTTGCAATCTTAGAACTTTATGGTGCTTAGGTAATTTTGGAATGAAATCCGTCCACGTCTAGCCTGACAGGAGTCTGCTACCACGGTTTGACATTTCAGCTCAAACGTGTACATATCAGCTGGGTGAAAATGGAGGGATTACAAGCCCTGAGATGGACATCATACAGAAAAATGGTTTTCAATAAGTACCACACCTGAATACAGTTCATCTATAATTCAGCATTCCAAGATAAAGTATACATATATAATGGTCCTGGTCCCTGTTATCTATGCTGTGGGAATCCTCAGCTTTGAAGTAAAGTTTAGCAGCCCATCTGTGGATGCTACACACTAGAAAGCCAAACGAATGACCTACCCTGTCCCATCTGTTAGCCAAGGTTTGAGGACATGACTTCAATGCTCACAGCTTCTGAATTCAGTATTTTTGGTTAACAAAGAGCATAATTCATTAAATACTCTGCCCCCAAGATGTCAAAGAAGAGCAACAGACCTCAGTGAGTATGGCGGCTGGTGACTGCATTAGCATGCAGTCAGTCCTTAGTGGATGCCCTGGGCCACCTGGGTTTATGAGGTGTCCTACTACTTTATCCGTTCCCTGTCAGGTTGCCGTCCTTCCCTCTAATGTTTGGAGCCACACCCTTCCTGGATTCTTTGACTCATCAGTCACCATAAGAAAGGGATGGGGAGGAGCTTCATTGTATGCCCGCCCACCCCTTCTTACAGCCACCTGTAATGATATGACTATAATTAAATTATCCCCCTAAGCAGAGCACCCTGGGGGAGGAGGGGCGGGAATACAATGAAGCTCCTCCCCATCCCCAAAATGTCAGATTTAATTTACCAGGGTGGATACAGTGTGACGACTCATCAAGGATCATTTGAGGACTACAAAACAAGGCCAGTACTGCATAACCACACTTGTGCAAGGGCTCTGAAAAACTGTGTAAGGCACTGTGTCTTTCTTAACTCCTGATCAGGCAGGAGTTCAGCTCAGCAGTGTGTTAGCAGCTTGCTGGGCTGCTTAGGTCAACATGGCATCCAGAAAGGCAAAGGACAGGTCGGGGCAGATCTGTGTCAGCACTGTGAGTTCTCAAACCACGGGGCTTTCAGCTTTGATGCGGAGCACAAAAGTAAAACCAGGTCAGGCTCTATGATGGAAATATTTAAAGTGGGAGTGTAAAATTCAAAAATGTAATTTTTTTTTTCCTATACCATATGCTCATGTCATTCCTGGCTTTGCATACACACTGGTGATTAATGGAGGTTGAACAGGCTTTCCACTACCAGAGCAAAATGGTAGCATTCTCCAAACCAGTAACACACACACACTCTCAATCTGCTTGTCTAACCAGGGCACAGCAAGAAAACTGATTATCTCCTCAAGAAGGGAATGAAATAATAGGATACACCCCCAAAGAGTAAATAACGAGGTGAGATTAAATATTTACTGGTGAACAAATAAGCCTATTCTAACAACAATTAAAAATAAAATTAAAACACTGCAGCAGAACTGGCTATTCTGAATTGACTATTTTGAACATCTTGAGCTGTAATAACGCCTGAAGAACATTTGGAGTGATTGGCACAATTAGAAAAAGCTAAGGCAGCGGACGGGTGGGGGTGAACCGAGGGCGTAGGCCTACTCTATATACTGTTTCTAATTTTAATCTGATGCGGTTAATAAAATGAGGCAGACACACACGCAACTTGCATTCAAAAAATAAATGAAAAATGCTACTGATCCCTATATATGTCATCTCCCCGGTACAACATTTCCATCAATGTCCTAATGAAGCTTCTCACAGCAAGCCCGCATCTTCTTCACAGCCTCCCACAAAAGCATTGGCACCGAATCAGTAAACTAGATACCAGTCATACAATAAGTTTTAATGCTATGTGGCTGACATTAGTTTCCATCTTTAAAAAACACCACTATTTCTTTACCTGGTATATAGTTTTACACACTCTATCACCTGATTTTGAAACTTTTTACCAAATTAAGGTAAATTATTAGAAATTCAGCTCATTAAGAGCGATCATTTTTCTCCATGGAAATTCCGCTCCTCACGCGGGAGGGCGCTGTTTCCTCGATATACAGTGTTACGAATTTCTGTGGGTAAATACTGCACCCTTCTGGTTAGACGCATTACGGTTCCTAAAAAATGTAATCCCAAACTCGAATGACTGATTAATAGATTAATACTGGCGGTAAACCTTGCATAAAATTAACTTATCACAGTATAACCGAAACATAGCCCTGAATTAAAACAGATTATTATTACTTATTTTCGATGACGGTTTACGCAAAGAACATAATAGTTTTGCTTATTTACACATCCGTATAGTTACCGGAGTTTCTGAACCTCTGTATCCAAACCTCTTACCCTTCTTGCCCTCGCTCACACTAGAAAACCTTCATAAGTACCAGGTGACATTATTATGTAAGATATTACCATCGACAGTGCCAAATGCACAGTAAATAGCCATCCAAATTTCATAATTAACATGAGATTTAATTCATTATTCTGCTCCAAATGTGTTCTTTCCTTGACGCTTTCCTCATAAACAGTTTGTTCCTAAAACCGCCGGCAACAGTATGGTCTTCATCCAGATCTCATCCACCCCATTCGGCAGCCGTGGCAACAGGTCATCGATTTTCAACAGCACACCTCCATTCAGCGCCCTTTTTACATGACACAGCCCAGATTACACACTCCACCTGTTATAATCCCCAAACGAAGTTAACAGCACAGTTATGGTTACACTTGTGCTAAATGGTCAGAAAATGTCAAGGACGCTGACACGTTTAAGTGTTTCTGGCTTTCCTCACAAAGCAGACTGACTGGTCGTTTATAATGCTGCGGTTTAATGAAGGCGGCTGTTCCCTCCATACGTCTCTTTAATCGTTCAGTCACCCTCAGATCAAAGGTGAATAACTTACTCTCGTTTTAGCACAAAGCGGCTCCACATCATGTCATTCACCTCTTCATCTTCATTCACCTCTTCATCCACATCTTCTTTTCATTCCCTCCCACTGCGGCCTCGTCTCTTCTAGGTTCTTAAGTCAATACGATGGCTCGGCCTTCGTAGATATGTATGTCCGTGTGATCCCTGCTTTCAGTTCCAATAGAAAAGTGCTTTTTTTGGTATGGTTCACCCCGGAAAGTAATATAAACCTATTATTTAGTCGTCTGCTATCATGCCTACATGCCAAACACCATAGTTTACGTATAACTTCTATTGCATTGCGACAATGGTAATTTAATTTAACCTTATGAAAGGCCGCATGACAACGTCATTTAAAACTGGCTTATTGTAACTGTGGGTGATCTCCAAAGGTTCAACAGCTATTTCCTTTACAGGTAAAATAAACACGGCAATGTCACACGGTTGCGTGTAAAAAATAACAATATAGCCTATAGTGTAATTATATATTCTGGTAATATCATTAAAAGAATTAATATGCATAGTCTTCTCAGTCACAAACTTAAAATTCGTGCGCATGACGCATTTTTTTTTGTTTGTTTCACCCAGGGCCAAAAGCGAATGTGGCTAATGTGAAAATGCTGATTTTCCTCATTGGTTGAGACTGCGTTAAGCAGAAGTCATTTCTATCAACTGAAAACTGAAACACACATAAAATGCAGCCCCTATTAAGTATATCTTTCTTTTATATTATATATTGTTTAACCATTCTGAATCTGAACTAGAATGTTTAATTTTATTCCATTGTGTTTACGTCGAATTTATCTTGGCACACTCAGACAGTCGGACGAATGTAATATGTCATGCCTATAAAATACATCGAAATAAATTGTTTCTCTTTGACTTGGGATTACAGAAAAACGCATTCCATCCTGTCCTTATGTGGTTTTTCTTGTGATTTTTTCAGTAGCTCTCCTTTAGCAAGTTATCTTGACCATTCACCCGAAATATTACGGCGTACATTTTAAAGCGTAGATCATCTATTTTTACCACAAGATGGCAGCAAAAGCATTTATCTGTTTTTGATCCTTTTGTATCTATGTAAATCGGCCTCACTTACAATTTACCCCACTGTAAAATCATAAAATCCTAAAATCATTCTAAATTAAATATTCATAAATCTTACAAGATTCCTCGCTCCCATTTTCAACATAAGACACGAGGTATTTAAGTCTTTATAAAGTAAAGACTAAAGTAATGCACTATATAAACACGTTTTATCTTAGATATGCTATACGGCTGATGCAAATCAAGGACAAATAATCTGCTTTAGATGTTAAGACTCAGTTTTTACAACTGCACACTCCATTAACTTGCATGCAGACATCTTTACGTAACAAGCTAATCATTGTTATATTCACGTTTACCTAAATGTAATACTGATAAAGCATAATAATAATAAATAAATAATAAGGAAGGAAAAATGTCTGAAACTTCATCTCCGCATTCAGCTGTACGCTACCATTTCGCCTCCATTTTTTTTTCTTATGTGCATTTGGAGTTTGTTACACCAGATGGCGATGAAGTTCTTTCAATACTCATCCGAGCCTCTGGGAATAACGACAAAACTTTCAGGGAGTTTCAAAGTCGCAAAAGACAGCATATTTATATATACATATACATAACCCTTCGTTTAAAAACCAGGCTTATTAAACAAATACATTAATTAACGAGAGTAAATACACACAAGATGGACTGTGCTTCTTACCTCTCACCTTTCTTCTTTTTGACCATAAATGGAACCTTGATATAAAGTGTCATCCTGTGTAATTTGTTACGATCTAGCACAGATAAACAGAGAAATACTAATGTTTGGCTTAGTGTACAGTGGCAATACTGCACTCCATTTGGCCTGTGGTTACACCTTGGGTGGCCTCTTATTGCACAAGGCCTCAGTGCCACAATGTCATGTCCACATCCCCACAGAACATGCCTCGCTTGCAAGATGCTGCTGTTACTAAGGAATAATCTCCCGATGCCTGTCAATCACTGTCACCTGGTATAAAATGAAGATTTCGAAACTCGATCTTGTCATTTAGCATGACGTCTTTAGTCTTGCCTGCTCAGGTGATTATGACCAGTTAAAATGGAAATTTGTGCAGTGTGAGATCACGCAAATAGGTTACAGGGAACCTTCCTAATCGGCAGTGAGGGAATACCTGCTAACAGTTAACACATTCTCCTTCTGTGACAATAGCGCAGAGCAGCCATTTTGTTTTAAATGTTCTAGCAGCGTACTCCTCAGGGTGGTACAGTCTAGTTGCATGAAAGACAATTAAACTGCTTGTTAAATTTTGTTACAGTATGGAACCAAAGATGAGCTATACTTTTTTTTTTTGGTGGCCAGTTAAATTAACATTTTACACAAAGTATTATTGAGAAGCAGATAATCACAGAAAACCAGAATGAATAAATATTTTCTTTCAGGTCACCATGAGTCCTGTGACTAAATGTTCTTCCCAATAGCCGGGGGAGTACTTCTGTTGAAATCAATAAACCACTTCAATTGGTCTCAACTTGTATTAGCTTTCTTGCATTATACGTCACTGGGAGATTTCTTGGTTGAGCCTTTTCTACTGTTTTGTACTGGTACTATTTTGTAAATCTTGTATTGCTACTATTCTGTAGCTATCTTGGCTAAACGTGCCAGTTCAGCTGTCCACCCTTCAAATTCCAGTAAAGTATTTATATGGCCCCCGTGACCCTGGATAAGCAGTCACTAAAGGATGGGGCATGAATGCGGTAGGTAGTCATTTGTATTCAAATGTATTTTTGTAACAGGTAAACTGGTCATCGGGTTTGTATAAGAAAGAGCAGCTGAACTGTGCAGGTAAGTTTACGGACTGGTGAGATCTACTGCTGAGAAGCTCTCTGGAGACCAACAGATTTATCAGACGATCTGTTCCCTTCAGCTTGAATCACCAATGTTTTTTTCTGATTTTTTTTTTCAGTTTCATTTATTATTATTATTATTATTATTATTATTATTATTATTATTTAGATAAATATTAGTTTCTGGTTAAGTTTTGCTTTTTTTTCTTAGGTAGAGTAAGACCTAAACCATTCAACAATGGTGGTTGTAGAGTATGGCTGAACTGCTGCGATGTTTACGGTGAGCTATCGAAACTCGAAGCCCGTGAAATCCTCAGGAAAAGCCGACTGATTTGGCACACGCAGTATTGGCCACGCACACCTTTTCGGAAATTCGTCAGCAAACTGTAATTGCTTGCAGCAAATTTCTCTAACGACTTAATCAAGACCGCACACGAATCCTGTGCTCGGGATTCTTACAGTATGATCGGTAACATTCTCAAAAAGAATACACAAATGCAGGAAACATTTTACACAGATTTAGCAAGTTCACCATGTTGACATCATATCAACATAATTCCAATTGTGCAAAAAATTTACATTTGTCGGGAGTAAATTTGGCATTGGTAGAAATTTATGTTTTCTCCATTTGGAGAAATTATAAAATCATGCATACACATTTTAAAGCAATATTTAATTTGTTCTGTGATATTTATTGTAACGCAGGAAACACAATGCAAATATTTCAATGAATAATAATGAATTGTATCACAGAAATAAATATTTTGTTGAAGCACCAACGGAGGTCATTGTCCACATTACCTTGTGCAGTTTTAGCCTACTCTTCCGAGTGTATTTGCGTAACATCTCAGGGGATCATCATACGGCTTTAAAACACTAGAACTCCTTTGATTTTAACCCTATAAATCTAGAAAAAGAAACAACTTTTCTCTGATTTATGGTTTGCCCTCTGATTTTAAGTGACATTATTCCCCCCAAAGGCATCCCTCCACCTGTGCAAACAATGGCCGCCGAATGATCGCACTGAGGTTTCACACCGTGAAGTGTACGTGTTGGGTGCATCGGATGTATGGTTCTTTACCGTCAATGGCCAGAGCTGCTTGCACTGCATATTTTACAGGCAAGAAACCCCAATCAGCTGTGCAACAACAGCATGAATAGGATACGTTGTAGCAGTCAAAAATTTACCCGGCTGTCCAAAATGCCCACCCAACATTGATTGGTCATTCGGGATAGTCCCACCCACCACGGCTTTTAAAGCCTCATTTGTCCCATCCCTAGAGATAACCAAGGTGAGTGAACACTAACCAAGAAACATCTGTGGATATGACATTTATGACATTGCTAACCTGACCTCTTAGCAATCTTAACTTGTGTCTTTGTTAGCTACGAAATAAAAGCTGAACTGTAGCATCTCTGCATAGGGTCTGTTCTGTTCTGCCTTCGGGGTTAAGTGTGGTTTATTTGTAAGCTGTCTATGAAAGTAAGAGTATTTATAAATAATTAACTGCTGTGTTTTCTGCAGATGTACATTTTCATCTGAAAAGCTAGAAGATTGGGTGAACTGCATTGAGATCCCAGTCTTTGATACACCAGTTTCTCAGATTTTATTCTGCAATCTCACCAGTGCCTCCACTGGATATAAAAAATATATCCCCGCAGGGTCTTCAATCTTAGTATGTTTAGATGCGTTATCAATGAAATTATTGTCATATCTCATTGACTTTGTCCCCTGACCTTGGCTGGATACACACTACTGCTTCAAATTTTGCAACCATGAAGAATATTTTTGTTTTTGAAAGAAACTGAAAATGTTATTCACAAGATATCATTAAGCAGTCAAAACGTTAATAATCAATTCCATTCTTCAAAATTTGCTCAATGCGCAGCAACAACAACTTTGTAGACCTCATGCCTTCGAGCTGTCAGTTTCTCATGATATTCAGGTGGAGTTTCACCCCAGGCTTCCTGTAGCACCTCCCAAAGGTGTGATTGGCTTGTAGGGTTCATTTCACACACTTTATGACCAAGCTGTTCCCACAAAAGCTTGATGGGACTCAGATCATGTGACTATGCTGGCCAGTCTGCCATAGACAGCACTCCCACTGACAGCTTCTTTCCCAGATAGTTTTCGCATAACTTAAAGATGTGCTTTGGATCTTTATCCTGCTGCATGATGAAACTGGCACCAATCAAGTGTTGTCCACAGGGGATGGGATGCCATTGTAATATAGAGTGGTAATCTTGCTGCTTCAGTTCCTTGCACAAGTGTCGCACCTTACCACCAAAGCAGTCTGAATATCTGGAGAACCTGACAGCTGAAGGTCTGTAGAGCTGTCATCGCTGCACACGGACAATGCTTTGATTAACAGAAACTCCGAAGAACAGAAAAGTTTTCTTTTAAACTAAACTGGTCATCTGCAAAATTGTTAATGTTCTGACTGTACATTTTGATCAATTTTATGGTACCTTATTGAAAAATATTTCAATTTCTTTCAAAGCTGAACAGTCTGTCATTTATTATTTAAATGACCAAAACCTCTGAGACTTCATAACTCAACAATAGCACTTTCAGGAACAATGATGAGAAAAAAACAGTTATCCTCTTGAATTACAAGTGACATATGCAATGTTTCCCTCCGGAGTTTCCAGACTTTTAACCCTTCTTTACCTTTGACTACACAGCGCTGGAATAAACAGCTACATAAGAGTTGATATTGTTATGGTAACCATAACCAGGTCAGCACTTGGCGTAGCTTCACATAAAGACACTAATAATATTAGAACATATACCATTAAAGAAGCATGCCTGGTTAGTAAAATGATTTTGCATTCTATGTCACGCCAGGGTAGTGATGGGACAAGCGAGGCTTCAAACTCACTTCAAAAACAGGACCTTGACTGGTGGTTCGGGATACTCCCACAGTCCTACCCAGCACAGGGTTTGAATCCTCATTTCTCCCATTACTACGCAGTGGTATTCCCCTGGAAATGACTGAGCAAGCTCGACTTTCCATTGCCTTCAATGATTTCAAGCAAGTTTTGGCACGAGTGCTACCTGTCTAGATAAGCTCCATTACTGTGTTCATGTTTATACACGAGGCGGACTTAGCCAGGCTTGCACACAGTTGCATGGACTTAATATAACAATGAAGTTTAATAAAATTTCTAATTGAGCCCAGCTGGAATGCAGTCAAGGTGGTAAACCATGGCATGCTTTAGCAGTGCCATTTGCTGCATCTTTCATGCAGTTTTAAATATGAGTACTTTCAAGATCAGCCTCAGACACAGCCTCCGTGGGCTTCCACACACCCTCTTCCCAGGATCTATCACTTTCTTCCTGTCAGGGAAAGAACCGACCTTCCTGCAAGACCAGCCGGTATCTGTGTATTTGTTTTAAGCGTGACTGCATCGATCTGTGAGACCTTTCGAAGGGGGCCGCTTTGTGGCATGTCCCTTGGATTAACCAGGTCCCAGAGGCCTCTTCCATCAGGTGTCTGGAGGTCCTGTTTCTGAATTGAGTTGGCTGAAGTGTCTCCAGAGTGTGCGTGTGTGTGTGTGGGGGGGGGGGAGCTCTCATTAGCTCCTCCCCTAGTGAACCCTTACTGGTCAGCTGCTTCCCCTGCCTCCTTGGCATTCTAGTTGAGGCCAACCCAAGAGCAGGGCTGCCATGGCAACCCAAACAAAGGCTGGAGGCTCAGCAAAAAAGTCTAAGGCAACTCGGACTTGGAGTAGCACTGGACTGATTCCAGTTTGTGGACTGTAGATGAAGGCTGTAGTGCCGCCTAGAGTAAAGACAAGGTTTTAATAATATGCCAGTTGTCTCTTATGTGGGTACGGATTAAGCTATTATGTAATTTTGTAAATCAGCAGGTTAAAAAAGGGCCATTAATGCAAGCAATAATGCACAGTAAATTTGGCAGTGTTAATTCAAAAACTCAAATAATTTAACACTCTCAGTGTTAAATCTACATCACAGGCACTATGCACCTAATATCATTTTTATCATTTCCCTGTAGTAACTTATCTAATTGCATGGTAATTACCTATCTGTATAAACAAACAATATTGCTGCAAGCAACGGGTAATTAAAAAGTAGCTGCAACTACATCATAATGACGAATTGTGCTGTTTAAATTCACATACTTCATCAACTGGCTTTACTGTAGTACACAAATGAAACATGAAAAAAAATGTTTTTGCTCATTCTGATTATTTCCGTCAGCTACACAAGTTGTAGTACAGTAATTATAAAAATGTATTACAGATGTCATTTTAAAAACAGTCACTTTTTTTTCTTCAAAATTAGGTATCGACCTACATTATGAGCTTGGCGTAGTTATATTTTCTAACCAAATGCCAGTGATGCTCATGGGTATTGGTTCTATTCCCCAATTGATGCCACAGTCGACTAGGTGGGGATTCAAGTCCACGGCACTAAGCTGCCTTGTTGCTAAGGTCTAAGTATATCCTAGGAATGAGCAGCGGGCTTGGAAGTACTTGCTATGGTCCGTCTCTTGAATAAAGGAGAAAAGAAATCAATAAATCATCTCAATGGCCTTGGGATTCAAGGTCCACTGTTGTGAAGGTGTGCTTAAATCAATAGATCTTTAATCAAGCCTTCATTGAGTCAGTGATGGCCCTTCTCTTTATTGTGTTCAAGAACCAGGCTGGCCTCTTTTGCTGTGGAGGACTTGGTGAGACTACAGCTGTACAATGAAAATCAGCAGGTGTTGCACACAGGAAAATTTTTCAATTTCAGATGAAAAATATGAACCAAACACAAAAGGTTTGCATGCGTAGTGTGAGGGATCACCAGGCAGAAACCCAGTTATCAGATTGCGATTCCTGCGGCAAGCCTGATGTAAGACACCAGCCTTTAGAGACATCCACAGGATGCAAAATATAAAGTATTTCTCATCTGCTGATGAACTGAGACTTGTATCAGAAATCGGTCTGAACCTGAACTCTCTGCCAGACCATAGTCACATGTCACAGAGGCCCCAAAGCATGTGACCTGTTGACAAATTGAATAGGATCACATCCAAAATCCCAGCTGCAATCATATATCATATGAAAAGCATCACCACTGTCACAGATCTCATGCAATTTTGTTTTTTCTAGCACCATATCCCCCATGGTCCTAGTCCCTGTCGAGTACAACAGAAAGCCCCCATTTTCTCCTTCCTGGACATGGTAGTAGAGAGTTCCATGTTCATACAAGTCAACTCGTAGAACTTGTATGAATGAATCTGTGGTCATGCCATCTGCAAACATACCAGACTACAGGAACTCCCACAGCCTTCTGGGACCTGGAGGCTATCTGCTCGTAGAGTTCAGAGGGGAAAAAGCAAAGTTACCAAATCTCTGTGGTCACCTGACAGATAGACCCACTGGACTACAGGAACTCCCACAGCCTTCTGGGACCTGGAGTGCAGGAACCTCAGGGGGGCAAAACTCAATTACAAGGGGAAATGACTTTGTATGGTTGTATACAAATGTATCTTATACGATGTAAATATCTCTATAGCAGCTGTTTATTATCTCTTTTTTCATTAGCTGCAGTGGCAAGTTGGCCTTCAGCCATTCAGAAATGCTGTTTTTCATGTGTGAAAGCCTTTCAAGCAACAAATTTCAGGAAAATCATCAGCAGTTTTGATAAGAAGAAACAGCAGGCTGTTTATTTTACTCCCTGGAAATCAAAGTCTCCTTTGTGTGGAACACGTTCAGATTTCAGGGCCGTGCCCGGTATCTCGGGCAGGTCATGTGAGTTCAGTCGTTAACTTGTTTTTGTCCTGAAGGTTTCTGGTCCTTGTTACAAAACCATTGTGGCACCTTTCAAACCTTTTGAAGGAAAGCTGAAAAATTCACCCTAATTTTTATTTTTTAGGGAATCTTTTATAGATAAATGGTAAACATCCAAAAAACACAAGCATAGACTCAACATGGCACTCATGGCCAAACTGCCAACTGATAAAAAAAATATAATAATAAATTCAATGGGCTAAATGATATTTTGATACTACTTTGATGGTACAACAAAAAAAGCGGCACCATTTTTAAAAATTCCCTTAAAAATATGATGAAACAATTGCTTATTTCACATAAATAAAAAGACCATGAAGGGTCACTCCACTAGAAGTGAACCTGAAGCTTCTGAATGCCTCTCCATCTCTTGCTGAGCAGAAACTATTTCAGGAGTCCAGCACTGGACAATTGCTCATTAGCAGGGGTCAGCTAAGAGGCTTTGCTGGTTCCTTCAGTACAGCATGAACTCCTGGATGCTTTTCCAAGCTCAAGGCCCCTTAAGGCAGATGGAACACTAATAAAAATGATAAATTACATCATGTTGTGTCCCCATCCCACGCTTTGCAATTTGGCCTAATTATGCAAGGAACATTCAAGGAACCATTACTTTTCTACTATAAATAAAATACGCAAGATTTATTTTAACAATGAAAAGAAAGTTTTGATAAAGGATGGGGGGGGGGGATTCTTTTTCTGCAGTGAAATACTTATAGAAGTAATGCAAATAAAACTGTAGGCAAGAGGGCCCAAGGCTGACCCTTCTCTGATGTCAGACTGGCATTACAGAAATGTTTGCATTCTAGATTAGCGAGTATCTCAGGAAAATGGAGCATTAAGTGAATGTTTTATTTGGCTGAGGGAGGGGTGGGGGGGTGGCAGCATGGCTTTCGGAAGGTTTAAAGGGGGCTGGAAGGCCCTTTTAAAGCAGACTGACCTGGAGAGCCACCACAATGCCCAGGAGGGCCTCCAGATAACTGGACAACAAAGGCTACTCTTCATTATTCCTGGACTTACAGAACAGATCCAAACCCTGCTCTGCTGCTCTGGCTATCTGGAACTGCTGGCAGGCAAACCATAAGATTCATGGGTACCCAATGAAAAGATTAATACTCATGGATTTATCCACAATCATCACTACACCTATCATGCCTGCTGGCTAAGGCAGAAGGGTTCTTGATAGATTGCGAGATCCTCTTTGGGTGAAAAGATCTCAATCAGCTTTAGGACAAATAAAGCCTTTTCAACAATGACTTGATGTAGCAAGGTCAAAATAACGATTAAGAAAATGCAGTGATAGACGGACCAGTCCTTTCATTTAGCAAACGGAATCCAAGCATAGATCGATTTCAAATCCGGCTCAGCAAATCTGAGCAGTTCACCGACGACGGACACTTTCGCTTTCTGGGCGTCACCGTCCTCTGCGACGATGGTGCCTCAGATGTCCCCCCCAGAGGCGCTTTGTTCTCGTTGCTCTCCTTCCCCGGCTGCTGTGGCGCATTAGGATTCCGCCCCCGTCGCCGGTGCTCAGATGTTGTCTGCTGGCCTTCCCCACAGTGGGCGAGGGGGCGGCTGGGGGGTGGCTGTGACAGGGAGATGGATGGCTCCTCCGGGAGGGCGCTGGGATCTGGGTGCCGCGGCAAGTGTCGGGCGAGTGAGGGAACCTTTGTATCCGTGTGCCATCACCCCCCTCCCCACCCAGGCTTTGTGCCATTTCTCTTAATAGCACTTGCACGGCCCAGAACGTGGCTATGTCCCACCTCAGGTTACCCGTGGAAGCGCCTGTTTATACCTCATGGATGTTTCTGCGGTTTTCACCTGCCAGCTGTGACACGGGCACCAATCGCAGAAATCCATCAATCCGTGGTGCACCGATTGCTGAAAATAAGAGGCGTAAACACAAGATTATCACTGGAAATGGAAAAAACCATCTGGGCTTTACTCAGAGACCGAGAGCTTATTTATTTCTCAATCCACGCTTTATCACATAAGGTGTATAATTATCCAACAATAATCATATTAAATCCCTAATGTTGAAACTCTATTATAAATATTTCATAACAATTGTTTATTCAAGACAGAATTGTTCTATGACTTTATTGTACAATAACAAGTATGTCAGTTTTAAAAAAATATGATCCTTTATTGATATGCTGATTTGGAACCATTATTAAATGTCACTCTACTTCTCCTTACATCTGTAAGGTTTGACTTTCAGGCTGAAAATAAGACAGATAGGTGAGTTCTTCAAGGAGCCTCCGTACTGCAGACAGGATTATACAGATGAAGTGTGTGTGTGTGTGTGTGTGTGTGTGTGACAAGATGTATATGTGGATAGATATGAGGACCACACTGTAGAAGAGATAATCTTTTCTGGGTGTTAGTGCAATTATAACTGGATAAGGACAGGGAAAACTATCTTTTGTGTGTGTGTGTGTGTGTGTGTGTGTGTGTGTGTGTGTGTGTGTGTGTTGCACATGCACACCCTTTAGAGCAAAGGTCAGAAGGCACCTCACCTTTCTTCTGCTTTACCCTCGAGGGAGTCTGGAGTCTCATCTACACAACCCCCACCATCAGACCACGTCTGCTCTCTGTCCCCAGTCCACCATCAGACCACGTTTGCTCTCTGTCCCCAGTCCACCATCAGACCACATAGTCCACCATCAGACTACGTCTGCTCCTTGGCCCCATGCCCTTACTCCTGACACAAGCTTGGCAGACTGAACATAGAAACCAGTGCAACAGGCCTAAAATTCATTGTCCCCATTGGTCTGGCAGAAATAGAAGTGGGGGTTGGTGGGTTTTTTTGTTACGAGGTGCGGCTACACCACCAGCTCCAAGGGCAGAAGGCCAGACCTGGAAAAGGAGCACAAATCATTGTTTAAAGTTAACTGCAGCGAGGTTGGATGATGTCTCCAACGATTGAATAGGCTCTGGGCCACTTTCTTAAGCATTCTTTCTAGGCCCTATTTGGCCCCTCCCAAAATAAACATTGCAGGTTCCAAATATCCTGCTATTTCATTCTCATTCTGGCATCGGGCAATTCTCACAGAATCAATATGAGAGACAATATTGAATATGTAACTCATTCAAGAGATAAGAAACAGCTTCAATAATATTAATGTTTGAGATGTAACATTCTATTTAAATTTGCTTATCTCTTAGTGGATCAAGCCCTGTCACCTTACCATGGGCAACAGGAACCTTAATTTTCCTTCTAAGTGCCTTATTGGATAATCTTTGTAATATATATGTAAAAAGATACATTTTCAGCCATGTTCTTCAAACTGGCATACATCAGATGATATTGTTTCTGTACTGTTAACATAGTTACCATGAGAAGCCTAAGTAACTCCAGTTACAATCTCAAGAAGAACATCGATGAGGTGGGATTTTTTTTTAACATTGCAAACTTCGAGGTGAAGGGCAAATTCCTGCTCGAATTATGGAGAATGTAGAAAGACACTGTCATAACATGCCAACTGCAAGCTGTCATCGCTCAGAGAGGTGAAGTGGAGGACTACGTAGGAACTGGGGAAGATAAACACATTTCTTCAAGGCGACATCTTGGAGCAGCAAAGTTGGAGGACTTGGAGGCACCGTGTAAGTTTCTAGAAACCCCTCCAGTGAAACAGGCCTTGTAATCTTCTGCATTCATGCAACTGCAGACCTGCCAATGGCCATCCATGGAAGGCTGGGAGAGAACCTATTTATGTGCGTATACGTATTCCAGCAAAATAGCCAAACCTCATCATCTCTGCCGAGGCGACTCCACAGACCTTGTGACCGGGGTTCGAACGGGTTAACAGATTTCACTGCTGGCGGTAAAGAGGAGTCGCCCACAGGTCACGCCCAAACTCCGGCCCCTGGAAAAAAAACTAACCTGCGAGACGAAGCCTAATTATCCACTAAGCAAAAGCTGGTCGCAGCTCCAGTGCTGCTACGGAACCAGCTGGCAGCTATGCTGTTGCCCTGACAACCAGTCCAGAGTAGGGCTGCTAACTGTTGTTGGGGGAACGGGGGGCAATAACTCTGGGAGCGAAGCAAGACGACGGACAGCGACTAGGGATATCAGAGCGCTCACGCTGCAAGGAAACCCCTAAGACCACCTTTTTTTTGTTACTCATATCTTAGATCAGTCATACATTACTGCAGAAGATAATTAGTGGTTCTAGGAGGAAGCCTTGGAAAAGCTTAGGTTGCTTTCAGGTACAATTTGCAGCAGAATGTCTTGCTTACATGCAGAACATAGAGGTGGATTCTTCACTTAGCCAGATGCAGCAAGATGCAAAATTTTCCATTTCTCCTCTGGCATTTACAGTTACAGAGAAATGTAAAACAGGTTAACTGAATCTAGTTAGTCCATTTTAACTGCTACCTGCACAACCTAAGTGTGCTTGGTTAATTGCGGTCAACAGTTGTAACACCATGTAATGCTGTCTGAAAATTCATTACTGCCATTTTTTATCAAGGCTTTGTCAATATTTCACTATTATGGTATAGTACTATGGTAATTATACTATAGTATAATTTCAGTTTTCTTAGATGTTCTAAATATTTACAAGTGGTAAAATTCTAATAATATTCATCATTATTTTGTGATTAATTAGAGGGTCTAAACCCACTTCATGCCATTTCAGTTGATAACGATGACATCCCAGTTTTTTGTTCTAGCCAAAAATATTTTTACAGTGTTTTAAACTTCATCACCATTTGTTAAGTGACACGTGATTGGGATATTTAAAGTGATTTAAATGCTCGGTCTCAGTAATATTCAAAATTTCATTCAAACTGGGAAACCTGAGTGTAAGGAGTAACAGTACAGTTTTTATGTTTAAATAGCCATTTGCAGCACATATCTAAAGTGACAAAAATTTCAAGTTACACAGCTGTCTCAGCATTATGAAAAGTACAATATTTCTCATTTGTTATCAAATGTCTTGATTGGAACTGATATGCGTCTGTCCAACAATAGAGATGATTCTGTCTTCAGAATATATTTAAATTATAGCCGCCAATAAATAAAACACAAAAACTTCAAGTTCTATTTTTCCCCCACACTTTTCCATTGGATTCATTTTAAAGTACATTAAAATTCTACCAAAGAAATTCTAAGCAGGTTCCTGCTGTTCAGTGAAGTGCTGTCTTCTGAAAAAGTTGTTCGATTCCATATGAATTCTTTATTACGTTTTTACAGACTGTAGCTTACGTTACATTCGATTTCCAGCATCATTTCCATGCTCTGATTTCTGAGCTCTGTGGTGATGCATTTGTCACTTCAACAGAGCCCCGCTCAGAAAGCCCATCCTTTATTCACAGCGTATCGCCAAGTGTTACTCTATGAACCAATAAATAAAAGAAAATCTAATATGTGTCTGACATTTTTACTCGTGTGTATACACTCTGGTTATGAACAAAACATTTACTGGCAATGATAGAGCTGTTGTTGTGCGAAATGAGTGCAAAAAATAAGCTAAGGAAAGGTAAAGCTTCGTGAGATCTTATATTATTCGGTTTCTAGATCCCAAGTAAATATTTACCATGAAATGTTTGAAAGTAGCTGTATTATAGATATTCACAGAAGGCTCTCCTTTCAGTGGTACTTGTAAGCCTGGCTTCTTGCTTCACGTTATTATGCCGAATTGCAAAAGATTAATTGTTGTGCCTCAGACACAAGTGTTTTGCTCAACATCCAGTTACTGCTTTCATTTTACAACAATCTCAGATCTGAGGTAAGCAAATTAATTCCCACATTTTACTCTCCAAATTTTCTGGGTGGTTTCTGGAGTGGAGAGCCCCTTTTCAAGCTAATAAAGACATTTGATCTTATTTTAATTTCACTGCAGCTTGGATTAACTTGATTTTTTTTTCCCTCCTTCCTCAGGAAATCACGACTCAAAGGGCAGCATGCAGCTTTTTCATTCCTCCATCAGTTTTAAAGCTCTTTAATCATTATGGGGGAGGGGGTATCAGGCGGCGCTGTAGCTGCCTGGCGATAATGAAATAACGGGAGAAATAGCGCTCAGGTGACTGTCTGGCTTCCTGCCGCAGTGTCTGGAAAGCCAGACGTCAGGCCTTGTAACTCCCCCCCCACCCCCACCCCAGCACCCTCTCTGTGTCTGCTATCTGTAATCCCTGCTGCTGCCTTATCTTCCCGATAGCAGAGCCTCCGAGGCCCAAGCTGATGCTGCACAGCAGCTCACAGCATTTCGGGCGACATAGCTGAAGACGACCAACTTCTTTCGGGCCACTCGTCGCTCTACCGCCAGCTCTTCGACCTTGTCGAGCTTTGCCGTCCTCCGATTCCCGGCTCATAAATCATAACGTGTGCGGCACACGTCAGATGAGGCTACCTTCTACTCACCTGCCTGGTACTCGCACCCACATGCCACCATGTCCGTATTCCACACAATTACATTTCACCCTTGCCGTGGCTAATGATGCATGAACAAGAAGTCCTGTGTTACAGAGGAACTAATGTGCTGAATACTTTTGCCTGAATGGAGCTGCGCCTGCCTGGTTTACCTAGACCCAGTGTCATGCATCACACACCTTCAAATCAGACATACAGTCTGTACATGAACAGAATACTGCCTTGCTGTCCATCTCCCACTTCCTTCAGCTCCCCGTGCT
Organism: Gymnarchus niloticus; assembly: GCA_009936485.2. Classification (NCBI taxonomy): domain Eukaryota; kingdom Metazoa; phylum Chordata; class Actinopteri; order Osteoglossiformes; family Gymnarchidae; genus Gymnarchus; species Gymnarchus niloticus. The sequence goes on from JAACJT020000081.1 coordinate 1,895,064, forward strand.
GTCAAATGGCTGTCTTGTATTTTGCCCTTTTACTTCTGTTCTTCTGTACACTCCACTTACTTCCCAAGGTGGTGAAGACGTCAAACACACGTGTCGTTGATGCTGGGAAGCAGAGCTGTGTCTCCTCGTGAGCTACAGGAAGTCTCCATGTAGCTTGATCCCAAGAGGTCAGGGCCAATGGAGAGACATGCTTCACAAGAAGCAAGAAAGAGCATATTCCAAAGCTTCAAAGGCATTTCCCCCCCCACAGAAGAATTAGGACACAGGGAAAATCCAAGTATGTAGCAGCCAATTAAAAAGAGAAAACTGTCCATCAGGAAAGACACAGGACTTTACTGCCATCATAAAAGCCAGCCTTGATGACCCATTAATTGACTGCGTAAACAGCATTTTCTTCTGTTCCTGCGGATCAATCAAAGCTATTAACTGCCATAACTGTTTTCTACCACATTTACCTTCTGACACGTCACAACCCGCAGATCTCATTATAGGACATCCTATTACCATAATAATGTTCATAAAAGTGTTTGAACTCCACGTAAATCTGGGTCCATAAATGCCACACGTTTGGCTCGGGTTACCGTGACAGCAGCATACAGGGTACAGGAGTCTCATCGACTCCTCTGGCAGGGGTTTTGACGTCCTGTAAAGAGGTTTTAATATCATCCGGCCAGCGGCCAGCACGCCCCATTCATCAGCAAGCAAAGGCGCAAAATTGAGAAACATCTCCATTGAACTGACAATTCAACCTCCTTAATTAAAACTGAATTCACCGACAAGTTCCTTAAAATGAATACATTACTATCAAACTAACTGATTTAAGAAGGCCCAAGAAGGGATTTCTTTAGGGAATTCATGAAATGCCTATTTCTGCATGCCAAATGAGTAGCTGTAAAAATAATATTGATTCGGGGATTTTAAATATATAAATGGTTCTAATTAAAGAATATGTAAACTCTTATGTACATCATTTTAAAGATACGTGTGCTGTTTTCGGAAGTAATAACACCAAGAAAATCACAAATGCTCCTTGAGATAACGAGGAACGGCTGGCGAACAGCTGAAAGTAGTTAATGTCATTTTAGTGGTGTCGCCAGTATTAGAACATATAATATTAAAAGCATAAATGCGTGAGTGTGATACCAATTAAAAAGCACCTCGGTTTTATTTTTAAATCGCATTCAGAAGCCCATCCACAGATTTGTCGGTCGGCTGCTCAGATTCATACGTCTTACTTTGATTCATTCTGGGATCTACCGGCAATTTAAATGTAACCTTCTGCTAATTTCTGCAGACAGGCATGTCAGAAAGCGACTGGACCAATAAAGGAGAGTTCAAGGAAACAGCACATCTTTCACAGCACAGTTTCAGATCCTGTGCGCGACTGCGACCGACACCCCCGGGATCAGCTCTCCGTGGGGCTACCGGGGGTCTCACTTTATAAAAGTGCTGAAGCACGGCGGCTGTTAGGAGAGCGACACAGATATGAAAGACCCCGAATGGATGACATTTACGGAGCCGCATGCCGTCCAGGCTCTGGATTATGTGTAGATTGTAGATGCATTTATACGGAAATATACCGTCTTTGTTTAATTTCGAGAACTAAACCTGAAAATGCGAAATAGATGGAAGGAGAGTCTATAGAGAGAAGAATGCGTGGAGAAGGTGTCATTCGGAGGTGAATTATGAAAGAAGGATGACTGGACTTCTCTACTCAGAACAGGGGCCAAGACCCGGACTAAGGGGACCCGCCACCCCCTCGGCCTTGGGCTAAAGCGGCTCCACGGATTAATATGATCACGTTCGGCCCGGGCTGCCTGGTGTGTGTGGAGTCAGGCTGCCTCTTCCTCCTCCTCCTCCTCCTCCCCTGTTGCTGGGGGCTTCGCGGTGCACTCGCCGTCTGATTAGCTCCAATCAGCCACGGTTCAGACTGGAAATAAAAACAAACAAATAAATAAATAAATGCACGTAATTGGAGGCGGGGGGCGCAGGTGGGCTGGGTTGAGGCTGCATTTTCTAATGTGTTTGTGCAGGTGGCTTCAGGTGAAATAACACTTTGTGGAATGAATTTCCGCAAAAAAAATACAGCAGACAGATAGATAGATCATAACAGAGGGGACGTAGTTAGGCTGCAGCGTAGGCTGATTTTGCGGGCTGACAAAAGAGCAAATGTCCATCTTTTCAAAAATGTTGGCTGACAAGGCGTTTAAAAAACAAAAAACTTCACCTCTTTCAAATGCTAGATGCCATCGCTGCTTCAGATAAATTCCTTAGGCAGCTTGAATGCATATCTTGTATACTTACCTGTTCCCAATGGACAATAGGGCAGGCATCACACACACACACACACACACACACACACACGCAAAAGACTGATTAATTGAAAAATCATATTATTTAAAATCAATTTAGTTCTTTTTTCTTGAATGCGTTCTTTGATCGTGAATGATTTTATGCTGGTAACACGAGAGCCCAAAGTGGTTTATTACAGAGCTGAAATACGAGAGGGAAAATTGAAAACCAAATATTTCCGAATAAATGACAATATAATAAACGGAATATGATACTGTCAAAAGGAAGCATGAAAAATAAGATGATGGATAAAATATTTTGAGTTTAGCAGTCCCATCGTAAACACCGAGTTAAAGTTAATTCCGGTTTAATGTTAGGCATGTTTATTCTGATCCTGTTTAGGGAAAACCAGTTCCGTACGTGCTGAAAAACCACAAATAATTTCCCACAGTGCATTAATTTTGTCCAGAATTGGGGACATGAACCTTTTTCAACAAAGAAGTCAAATACTTCATCGTAGTGGGTGTGAAGTTTATAACAGTCTCAATAACAGGGTGGATTGCAGAAGTGTTACTTGCAGAATACCATAAATGTCACAAAGCTTGAAAGCAGTTATAGATTTTAAAACTTAAAAGCAAGTTACAGGTGTGAACGAAATAACAATATGCAGTGTTACTGCACTTGAGGGTCATGAGTATGAAAACTAGCAAGCCAGGTAACAGATTTTTTATTTTTTTTTTATCATGCCATACATTTATATGCACAGAAATGCAAAACTTCTGTCCGAAATAATGATCCTGGTATGTTCTTTTTGTGTTTAAGTATGTGCTTGGTAAGAAAGAAGTTTGAAACTCTGAGAATTGTAATTAACTAGCTTAGCATTAAATTACTGTGGCAATACCTGGTGTATTAAGTAACCGACACAGTGTTACAGGTACAGCCGTCTCAGGCCAGGGAGCTTCATTCAAAGGAGGAGCAGAACAGAAGCAAAAAGATTTGGCTGAGCTCACCCCCCTTGCGAGGTGAGTGTGACTTTTACTTGTTATGAAAATACAACTACAGGAAGTTCATCAAAATGAATTGGCTACCATAACAACTGTGAAGGCTTATTGCCGTTAAAGGCCGAGTCTTTTTGTTCCTGTGCATGTCTAGGTGTTTTCCTTATTTCATAAGACGACTTATTCCAGCCTTTCGCAGAACCTGGTAGACTTCTCACGTGGCACTCTCTGCTCAAGCAAACGCATGTGAACACCTGCTCAGATGCTGGTGACGGGATGACATTCCGCTGTCAGCTGACGCATATGCAGGTTGTCTCGTATTAAAGAGAATTAGCCGCTCTTTGAGGTGAGCTTTACCCACATGCTACACTACCTTCTTAAGATGAACGAAATGACCACGCAGACTGGCAGGTTTCAAAATACATCATGCACAAACTTATAAATGTAACAGGATGAATAATGAAGGCATTGTTTTGTATTCCTGACCTTAATTATATATTTATTCCGACGTGAAACATGAAGACTTTAGCACCGCTCACAGAAATCAATTCTTAAAAAGTGGCAAAATGCTTTGTGGGGGGGGGGGGGGGGAGAGGCCCATAACTTCATTCTGCAGACCGAAATAAACTTCACTCCATTCTTTGAATGATTTTGTCAACGCTAAGTAATTGTTAGCAGATGGCTAGCCGCAAATGGTTTGAACGCATCACATCTGAACTACATCCCTTTCGCTATAACCTCCCCAACTGGCTCAGTTTCTTTTCGATGGATCAGTTTAGGTTCTCTGGAACCCGCCGCAGAAACACTGTGTAAGTGAACGCAAGGAAAGTTACTGCAACATGCACCGATCTCTCTTGGTCCACACGTGTGGGTGCATAGCTTTAGCACTTCATTAAGACTATCATAATCAGAACATGGAGAAAGTTAGTTTATTGGTGACACCCTTTGGAGCAAAAACATGGAATCGAATATGTAAACAGGCAAAATCTGAAATGTTAGGAAAAAGGCACACAGAAAACAAATAGAGAAATTACACACTGTCCCTGCTTTTATCTTTGGATGCTTTTGTGCCCAGATTTGGGGAGACGTATCAGAAGGTACATCAGACTGATCTGAAGAGAAGTGCGGTCAGGCTGTGGCTATCTTCAGAAAGTTCAGCGCTGTCGTCAGCCATCTCCCAGCGTCTGCTTCAGTCTTGCCCTTTGTCTCCTGGCCACCGCCGCCGCCACCACATCCCCGTTTCGACTCCGCCCTTGAATGATGGCCGATGTCCCAAGACGCCTGTGCCCTCCGCCCAGGTCCCAAGAGCCTAACCCGTGATTTTTGGTTCACAGAGCTCACGAGTTAGGGTCTCAGGGAACAGGAGGAGTACCGCCAAATCCGCTGGGTGCGCTGAAGTTGTCTCGGCGAGACGAGCAGCGGCACCCCTGTCCCTGTGCCGCGGCGAGGAGCCCCCTGCTTGCTGGCCAAACCTCCGCACAGGCGCTAAGACCACTCGGCCCGGAGTCCGGCTCTGGCCACGCGATGGTCCGGGTCTGCCTCGCGGCACTCGACCCTCTGTGGAAGGAGAGAAAAAAATATATGTGTTCATGTCTCCCCCTTTTTCTGTTGAGTAGCTAACTCCCGGCTTGCAGGAAACGCATCGTGAGACGGTAAACCTAAAGCTGAACACACACAACCAGACACGTAAACACAGACGCAGCTCTTTTACGGAACAAGCGAGAAAAAAGAAGCAGAGAGACCCGGGAGAGGTGGAAAGAAGCGAAAAGGAGGTAGCGCGCTCATAACAGATTTCAGACTTTTATTTCTCCATTCGGAGAGGCAGGAATCGAGGACCTCGCTGCACCTCCCGCTCTGTGCTAACTAGCCTTTGTATTCGTGGAGGAAAGCACCACTCCCCCCTCCCCCACAGGCACTCTCCGGCGCCCCCGCCCCACTCCCCCACTCCCCCACCTCCTCTCAACGCCCCCCCTCATTCCATTTCCCAGCCCCCCCACCCACCTGATCACGCACTGCGAGCCCCTGCACCGCCATTCCACACGACTGCT
>JAACJT020000082.1:0-12360 GCA_009936485.2 Gymnarchus niloticus
GCCATCCTGAAGGCACTGCCCCAGTGCGCCCCCCCCCATGTTTTCCTGCCCCCCCCACTTGACATCATCCATCTTATTCCTCTACAGTCAAGTTCATGCGACCTCTTCCACCCCCTGGAACATATTAGAGAGAAACATTTAGACCCAGGTACCTCCCTTTAACCATTGCTCCCTCCCCTGTTGAGTGACATACTGAATATCCTATAAAAACCCTGCCTCCCTCCACCACAACAGCATGTGCAGGGGTACAGCATAGTAAGGCCATCAAGCAGAGCCCAATTTTCAGGCTGACGAGACTCACAGCAGATCCAGTAAAAACAGATTTGCCTACAAATGTCCGGCCTCCCCGGTGAAGAAGTAGGGCAGTCGGGGCGCTCAACCAAACCCGTCGTTCATTTTGGTTTAATCCAGTTTCATTTTTATAAAGAGCCCATCCCCATGTGGTCACCGCACAAAACACAGAAAGAAGACAAATTCACTGGTAACACAATAAGAAAGACTTCCCACACCCAAAGCATCGCCTAAGGCTACACAGTACTACTCTGTGCAGAAGACAGAGCTGCTAGTTAGAGGAGAGACAAAGCCAGGATGCCCAGTCGGAACAAAATCACCTTGTTTTGCTGGTTCTTTGGATTGTCAGCATTGGGCTGGATTCTGCTAAAGTACACACTGACCACAGGTCAGTTCCTGAATAATCTGAGTGGTACAGTGTCAGAAGAAAAATATTAACAAGTCTTAATATTCAACTACATGAATTTATAAAAATCACTGCTTAATTGAAGCATTAAAGCCAGGACACAATTAAACCCTCCAGAAAACCAGTGTTGAAATTCAGTCACTTTGCTGAATTAGCTATCACCCTGTTAGACGGTGCAGACTTGACAAGTGTTACCATGGAGATGTTGTCATGGTGACTGTGGCAGCTCTGAGTGTCAAATCAGTTCAGGAAGACCCCTCATCTGGGTCTTGCTGGGCCCACCCCACGTATGCTAACCCTGCTAAAGATTCACCCTTATTACTGTATTTTATGTAGCAAATAAGTAGAAAAAAAAGAAAAAAGATTATTTTGTAACTTGCTGTGATTAATAAAGTTTGTGATGTTGTGCAAAGCAGTGAGGGTGCGACTGGCCTCAGTTCTGTGGGATGCCATGGAGACAGTAGACATGGCGACCTATCAGCCGGACATGCATCTCACTGTCCACCGATTGGCCGGACGGTTCTCTCGCAGCTGTCATTCAGAGAGAACTGCCACTGCCTCAGCAGCTGTGAATTAACGGCCGCTTCCTGAAGCCCCTCCCTCAGTTCTGTGTGCACCCCCCCACCCATTTTCTCACCCCACCCTCACAGAATTATGTGAGAAATATAAGTATATAGTACCCTTTCCACCTTTAGTCAGTATACTGCAATGACTTATCTGTAGTTCTCTATTTGGACTCTGATACATCGCTGTGCTGTGTGTTTAACACGGCCTTTGCTGTTTTTACTAGTATTACTGATTTTCTTTTGTTAAGCGGCATAAGTGCTACTTAAAGCTTTGTTCCTTTTTTTGGGGGGGGGGTTGGGCCGTGAAGATCTAAACCCACCAAAGAGAAAGGGTGCTGAAGACAGCATCAAGTTTCGAGTACTGTTGTGTAAACACAGCGACGAGGGAATGCAGACAGTCTGTGCTGGTTTGGGGGGGGCGCTTGTGGGACCAGTCAGACCAGCTGCTTCCCAGCATTCCCCACATTCAGGACGGACTCTGTCAGCCGTTCAGCTTATTATGCCTACAGAAGGTCCCCCGGAAAATACCGCGCCATCGCCTCAGAGCCGCTCCTGTGCTGCAGTTCGCAGCTTTGACTGCAAGTCTAAAAAAGGAGCAGTCAGCCAACCTTGGGTTTCCCCGTTTGACCATGGTGCTGTGCCATTTCTACGGGAGGGTATCACCAGCTCTCTGGCGACAGGTTAATGATCAGACTCCAGGGAGAATGAGCAGGATGGGGGCGGAGCTGGAAGCATGTGGCCTTATAAGGCAAACTTTCCCCACAAAGTCCCACCGTGTACCACAAGATAATCTAGGGGGTGGGGATTTTTCTTGTTGAGCACAGTAACTTTTCATCAGACATACACATTTTTCATTTATTGTTACTTTTTATTTTCTCCTGCATTGAGTGACAGCTGCAATGACATCACTCTCAGTTACTAGAAGGACACAGAACACTGTCAGCGAATCACGAACTGCACTTCATCCTGTTTCCCACCCACCCTGGCTTCCCCTCTCCGGCGGTGCGTCTGACGGTTCAACAGTGGCTGTGTGCTGGTATCACCTTGAGCAGCTGGCGGCGGGTGTCTGCCAGAAATGACGATGGCTGCATTAGCATAGCGTGAACGACCGTGGCTCTTCAAAATATTCCTAACTGTTCAAAGACGCCGGCCTTCTTCTATCTAATGATCACCTCCTTTTCAAAGGAATTCCATCGCAAATGGAAGTCAGTCCATTGCCTCAGTGTGGACGTGTCAGAAGCTTGAGGATCTCTGGGAGAACGGCAGTGTGACACGAAAGCCTTTGTGCTTTCAGTCATTAAAACATACACTCTAAACAACGGCCAATCACAGGACTCGCACAAACAAACATACCGGCAAAAACATTTTGCCCGAACTGCAGTAGAAAAGCATGGTGTGCTTAACTGACAAATTCTCACACAGCCTGTGCTGACCGATGACAATCATCATGGTCTGCATCCTGTACAAAGGCACTGAATGACAAAAAAAAGACAAAAATCATGGGGAAAAAAATAAAGCTTAATTTTATCATCATTATTAATAAGTAGAATATGTCATTACTCCAGAGGTAAAAGTGCTATGGACCTTTACTGATAAATTAATGTAATTTAATATTACTGTCAGATGCAAGCTTTCAGTAAACCAATGAAACCCCAGTGAAAGAAGAACATTTGCTCTAAAACACAAGGAAATTTTTGTTCTATACTTTGCTTGTCATTTTTAGAAGAGTACATTTACATTTTTTGAAAGAGCTTAATAAAATAAATCCTCCCCTCACTCAGAGTAGCGCCATTTCACAGGCACCTGTGGAGACAACTATCAGCAAAAAGCAGTGCAGTCCACACAGGAAGAGGGGGGCCTCAGGGAGGAGGGGCCTCTGAGGGGGGCAGGAAGCCGATACAGAAAACAGGAAGCAAATTCACCACGGCTGAAGGAAAGCGAGGAACCCAGAGGATGTTGGGGGGACATCCAGTCAAACATCGATTTTAATGTGAACCACCTGAAAACACATAAGAATGCTGTGGGACGGTGAGGGGGGAGGGTCGTAGCCGCTATACTTTCTGTCAAGGCACTCAACAAACCTCTTGAGAAAATGGGCTTAACACGCAAGTGAGGAACACGCTTGGAAGATGGCTACAGTCACTCCGCTCTGCTGCAAGGGGCTCCGCCCCATGTCAACACACCACGCAGTTGCATTTCCGGCTCTTCCTGACATTATTCCCAGTCTTGGTTGGACAGTGACTTTCCTCCACCTCCCGCGGTGTGCTGGGGGCCTGGCTGTGCCCCTGAACCCCATAGCTATCCACTGGACCTGCGGGATACCGCCTCGAGGGAGGAGTGCTGTCTCTCTCTGACCTCATCCTCTCATTTGCTGATCTAAGCTGATCCCTGATCACCTTTCCCTTCTTGTCCCCGGAGCCGTGCCCTCCCAGAACACCATCTTGGACCTTCTGCCTGGACTCCATCTCCGACAGGCTGCAGGCCATTGCCACCTGCAGCTCCTCATCCTCTTCCATGTTACAGCTTCTTCGGGGGTGGAGGGCAGATCGGTGGGCAGGGCTATGTTTCTGCCGGGGGGAGGCATTTGCCTTGCTGTTTGATGCCCCCAGGAGGGGCTGCTTCGACTGTGTCAACCTTCTGGGCTGATCTCTAAGGCTAAGTTCTAGCGCCAGGGCCATCTCGTCCTCCACACCTGCTCGAGACAACACCCATGTAATGTCGATTATTTACAAGGCAGTATGCCGTAGGGAAGGGACCAAGAGACTGAAATAGATGCAATTACCATTGATGAGAACCTTCTTCAAGACGCCATCCTCCTCGATCTCAGTTCTCTCTTGCCCGTTCTCTACGATTCTGTAGAGCAAGAACACGTCACAAACTTAGAGAGAACCTGAAATGCAACAAGCGGCACGCGGAGACCGCTGTGCTGTCGTGCAGCCAAAGAAAACTGACTTTTTGGTGGTGGTGCGTTTTCCATTAACAATGCGCGTGGAGGTGGAGACGGACTTGAAGTGGCCCATCCCAAAGCTCATGCTATCCCTTCCAGACATCCCTCCCATGGATGAGAAGGAGGTGAACTCCACTGGAAAGGGGAGAAGAACAAACCAATGAGCTTCCAGCAAAATCCAGCGTTGTTGATGAAAATTTCACTGCTGGATTCAATGAAGGATACTGGCAACCACGTGTGGGCGTGCCAGGCATAGTCAATCCAGGAGAGGGCAGAGACTCACTTTGGGGCGGGGGAAAGGCAAAGAGCCTACTGGGACTGTGGAACGCGGTGTCGGCATGCCCAAAAAACCCGCCGTGCAGGCCGCCGTGCAAGCCACCGTTCATCCCACCGTGTATGCCTCTGAAGGAAAAGTCATCTGCAGGGTGAAAAACAGGGTGGATAGGAGAGAAATGGCGAGACTGATCTCAGGGTAACCTCGGAGAGTCCAAGCTGGGAAACACGTAGGCACCCGGGCAGACCATAACCTATGACAGGAACCTCAGGCTGGGGAACCACAGAAACGTGATACTCCGAGATGAGGAGCAAATCCTCAGTCAGAATTCCCTTCATTCAACACGTACCCACGTGAGGCCACCACATTTGCCCCGGATGTCATTCCACCTCAGCGTTTAACGGCCAGACTCCATGATTTAGATTTTAAGGGTAGAATTTTGAAAAACTAACTCAGAGGATGCAATGGTGGAGTGGCCTACTGGGAGCACTGGGAGCCAGTCGTCCCAAAAATCATCACGGGGTGGCGCTCACACAAATTTCTTGTCACCACTCTCCCCCACCGGCATGACTCCAGAGCAGAAAAATAGAAAAACAGACCCAACATACTCCTGTGAGAATGCACATCGGGCTGATCCCAGCTCTGTCACAGAACAGAACAAACGAAGACATAACATCGACCGTCATAAAGCTGAAAATGCTGCTGGCAAATTCGAAAAATTAAAATGAAACACGAATGCTTTTAGAATAACTATATCCAACCATGGACAGCAAAACAATGACTTTGTTGAATTAATTGCTAACCCAAGAGAAATTTACCCTGCCTGCCAACGAGCCGGAGCGGCGGTCTGTCATTTTCAACAAGTGGGTGGTAGGAATGCTAACGCGTTCCCATTCCCACGCTGCTGTCTGCACAAAGACAGAAAGCATCCACTGTGACAGCCAGCGTTCCACCTGACCTGACACCACCCCTTGGACACTCACCGAAAAAGCTGGCAAAAGGGTCCTGGCCACCGAAGAACTCCCGGAAGACTTCATCAGGGTTGCGGAATGTGAAGGTGAATCCTGGGAAGTCTCCTGGACTGGAGGGTCCACTCGAACCTAGGGGAGGTGAGGGATCATGGCCTTCAATCATACACTGTGTGAGGCTGAGGGATCTGAGGAGGACCGCAGTGTGAAATTTCTCAAAAAAAAAAAAAAAAACCATGTCCATCTATTGAAGTGGCTGCCATGGAAACAGATTAAACTTTAAGTTAGACTTCCTTCTCGTAGATGTGAGGCTCACCTGAACTGAAGGTGCTCTCTTTGCCATAGTTATCATATGCTTTACGCTTCGTGCCTGAGGGAGAGAGAAACAAAACACTCTCACACACCAGAGGTCCACACGGGAGCCCAGGACCAACAGGAAATAAACCCTAGGTTAGATGCAGGCACATCCTGACATTCCACCCTGAGGTCCAGCAGACCAAAGGTAGACCTGTGGTAACAGTCCTTACTGTCAGACAGAACCTCATAGGCTTCTGCGATCTCTTTGAACTTCCTCTCAGCTTCCTCCTTGTTGTCGGGATTCTTGTCCGGGTGCCAACGCAAGGCTTGCTTCCTGTACCTTTGGACAGACATGTGTACACATAGAGCCAGCTGGTCAACCAGAAACACCTGAGCGATTTGCTGACAGACACAACAGAGGAACATTTACCTGAGTACAACCTCATTTTTCAGTGAAAGTACAATAACTCTGCTGTCAAGGCTTAAATACTCACTAAATGCATTATGTGAACAGAAACGGACTTTGTGAACTTGGCATAATATTGATACAAATGAAATTTAAAAATGAATAAGCAGCTTGATTAGAAAACATAATATATAATAGGCTCTGCTTAATAGGATATTGCATTTTGTTATACAAGACCAGGCACCCAAGCCGCGGTCCTGATGTTGTTACCTCGAACACATTTTGACTTTTAGACTAAAGTTGATACGGTCATAAGAACGATCTCTACCGCTTCCCATGGGAGCTGATCTGAAGACCTGAGCCAAAAAAAGCTCAGGATTCTCCAGCAAGAAATACCACAGCACCATCCCTCTGGACGGCAGTCTGTCAGCTGTCCTCCAGCACCAGTGCATTCATTAAATGCCGAGAGGCCTCACGGACAGGCTCTTCTAATGGTGGCTAAAAGTGTTGTCCAAGCACGGAGTAGAAAGGGACCACAAAATCAACGCCTTACTTACGCCCGTCTGATATCTTCTGGAGAGGCACTCCGTGACACCCCCAAAACGTCATAGTAATCCACCATGTCGTGCCCCACGCTTTATAAACCTGGAAAAATCATATAAATGAGCTAAAACCTGTGCCTGGTCCAATATTTTACTTCATATTGAGCCTTCACACTGGTGTCAATACTAATGTAAACTCAGATACCAGTCACTGGCTCATGTTTATACCAAAGTACAGTACAAGGAACTTGTTTGATGCCTACAGAGTTCAGTTTTAAAATTTACATCGTAGTTATGGTATCAGATAAAAAATGTTACCCTCCCGCACCATACATGCTTCTGAAGCCAGTACTTAAAACAGTTCATTATAAGGCTATGCCGTTCATATTTACACAGGCATGATAGCGGGAGTGGGCGTGGCGTGGCGGGGCGATTACTGACCGCAGCACGTGCAATAATTATTCTGATCATATCGAAATGTATCGGTCATAGTCCAGGTCACACAGATGAGCAGCGTCCACACTTCAAGCCTAGTTTTGTCTGCTCCGATTGCCAGACTTGGGGAGTAACAGAATACATGGAACGGCGTTACGTAATTAGGATACAAAAAAGTAACTGTATTCCGTTATGGTTACAAAAAAGACGTAATCCGATTACTGATACATTTATTAAAAATGGGGATTATTAGCGGGATTACAATTTTAAAGTACATAGACTACCACGCACATGCGCGCTTTAAACCTCCTGCCTCGGGGTCTGGAGTGGAATGATATCTAATCTTTCACTGAAAACAGTTATGTCCAGAAAGACACCACTACAATATTATTAAGAGGCAATTTACTGCCACGAAAGAAGCCTTGACTGCAACACTTCAGAAACACCGAGTTTGATAAAAAATTGTGTGTGTGTGTGTGTGTGTGTGTGTGTGTGTGTGTGTGTGTGTGTTCCTAATCTAAAAAACTAAACTGGTCATTTTTTGTTTGTCTTATCATGTCATGTGTCTGTAGACTTTATTGCAGGTCTGTCGGTTGCTGCCTGAATTTGCTTATTGAAAAGCAAATTTTTCTTTAAAAATACACCGAGCAGAGAAGACATTTTTGATGCTAAAATTGTAGTTTCCCCCATTTTCATTTCCAGCCTTGCAGTGTTCTTACAGAATACATTTATGTAAAAGTCATCATATCGAGATTTCTTTTCGTCTTGACTTTATTTGCATATTTGGCTTTGAGGTAAACAAAAAGTAAGGCGAAGTAATCAAGTCACCTTAATATTGTGATGCTCGGGTTCGGTTCCTGACTGCATCTTTCACTGTATCGGAATACGTCTTTGATTGCTCTGGAGACCGAAAGCAATGCACGGTTCGGTGATCGTGATCCCCATCCCCATCGCCATCTCCATCCCCATCCCCGCATCAGGTCGCTCTCTGCGGCCGCTGACAGCTGCAGCCTCCCGTCCGGGAGGGTTAGGGTTAGGGTCAGGGTCGCATAGCATCGGGGAGCGTGGACTCCGGAATCAGACGCCTATTTTCACATCAGATATTAAAACAGCTTCGAGCCCCTAAAGCAGCCTACGAACGGAGAAAAGGCTGTGAAAGAGACACGGGCTGACCGATGCTTCGGGAACCTTCTGGTACCGCCCGCGTGTTTGTTTACATCGGGATAAACGAGAATGACGACGTGCCTGAGATGACTGACTGATTAATAAAATACCGACAGCTTACCTTTACATAATCCCCACACCAGTCCGTTTTCTCCAGCGTAATGATGAAGACCCCGCCGTGCCTGACGCGCCTTCACCCAGATCCGCCCCGGGGACGCGGTACCCCAGCACGGCTTGTCCCGATTGTGTGCTGTCCCTGCCGCCCTACAGCGACCGACTGGCTGGCTGGCTGGCTGGCTGGCTGGCTGCCTGCGAGCGAAGGAAAGGAGATGATGCCCAGAGCGTCCGAATGGTCGCATAATCCGCAGCAATGCGCCGCTCCGGGACTCGAACTCATACCCTTACGTCACATACCAGCTGAGCCAAGCGTCGCTTTCAGGTGGCCCCTTTTAATTATGCGCCCATGTTTTCCTACTGTATCATCAGCCACGGCTATTAATAACCGAGTAAACAAGTAAACAGCGCAGCCTTGATTACCAGTGGGCAGCGGGTATCGATCTGCGACGTTCCGTATACGAGGGGCGCTTCTCACAGCCTCGACGGGGGCGGAAGGTATCCAGTCACGCCTAATTAATATTTCAGCTCATCTCAAGTTTTACTTTCGTTTGAGTAATCGTGGACTTCATAGCTCAGAATCCAAATTATGCATAATGATGTGTTTGGTCCGCTATAATACTTCATTAATCGCAGAATTCATTATTCGGGTATAATTTATGCATTATATAGAATAATAATAAATTTTAAAAAAATCGAAATGTATACCAAGGACGTTAACTTCTTTGTAATCATGAAGTTATTATTTGGGCCTCGAATAAATATTAATTAATATGGCTGTAGTTGCCATAAAACGTGTACACTAGCACCGAGATGTTTAATTTAGCAAGGTGACCCGTTTCCCACACATTTTGGCACCAGGGAATCTTTTAATTTCATTCCTGAAAAAGAACTACACCTACAACGTTTCCCTTGGGTCTCGTGAACATAAATCTATAGCCCCCCGGCCTGTGGGATTTTCCAGAAGGCCTCCTGCGATGCTGTACACATCTGACTGCTGCTTGACTTATCAGGAAAGTCCATCTTGTAGACTAACAAAAAGCAGAAGTTATACAGGCCTGTCGTATTTTCATTTTCAGTGTGCTGTTTTGTTACTAGTCCGTGGATCCCATTATTACTTCATTTCAAACATATGGTGTTATAACTTGGGAGTACAATTGCCCAAGGCAAAAGGGTAGAATAAAAGAGTACACTCTCCTCGCCTAAATACGACAGTCATGTAGGTTTTGTATACTTTTTAATTGAAAGGGACGGTAATTTTTAAATGAGTAAATGTGTGAAGCTGCACAGAACTTTGATGTTTCAGAAATCTTCAGAACATTTGTGAATATTCGGAGTAGGGCTGGAAAAACTGAAAATCTTAGGGTATCATTCTCGGTTTATAGTTCACCATGTCCATGTATAACCTTTTAAGTAAATTTAGTGCAACAGACATGGCTGAACAAACTACACCCCATCCCATGTGTACAGATTATATTTTTAAAAATGAAAATGCAATTGAGGATTCAACGTTGCCGCTTTTAAAGCAGATACAATTATGATGTAAATGTTTTTATGTGACCATAGCATTTCAACAGGGTAGCTTACGGTTAGTTGGCAAAAGAATTGAGTGAACGTGATTATGATGTCATTCGGTCCTGATATTAGGCTGTGACGCCATCTAGCGACGAATACTGGCACAGCAGCTGGCGATGCGGATATCGTGATATCTATTAGTTATTAATTTCGTCCTGGCAGAGCGACAGAACCAATAATCAACACACAAATTCAATAACTGATCCCTGTGTAAATAGCTTCACTGGTGAATTTCAACTGAGGTTCTGAATATCAAGTAACGCACTGCAGCACAGTTACCTTGGCTCCTTGAATCCTTGGTTCACAGTTACTAATTGTGACTATCAATCACTAATTTAGTATCTAGATTTCTAAATATTTACTTCAACAAAAAACACGATTGGCCATTCTAGGCCACAGGGTGTTCCCCTGGATTTAGGAGTAACCAAATGTTGTCTTGATCTAATATCACTTTAACCGTGGTTCTGTTTGCCTACCTTGGATGATCTCTTCACGTATACAAACTACGCAGTGTGATTTAAGTGATTGCTCACATGAAAGAAAAAAACAAAAGGCTGATTGTTTTTTTCGGTTATTCTTCTCTCGCCGTGACGCTTTTAATGTTTTTCTCTGCCCCATCGGTAGGGGGCACATGCCCGCACTGAGTCACAGAGAACGGTGTTTGTTTTCCCGGTTTTTTTTCTTGATTATACGAATGTCTGTTAGTGCAAACCTAAAGATATTAAAACAATACAAATACTCAGGATGTTTTTGCTATGTAACATATAAAATTAATCCTTTCTTGCTGCTAAATTCAAGAACTGCATAAATAAAGTATTATTACTTAACATTATGCTACAGAATATTATATTAATCCTAAGCAGGATTGTGAATAGTTAAGAATATTTGCTTTATTGTGATTGTGTTATAAAATGGGTGGATTAAGATTGCAAGACACCTCGAGGAAAATGGTGCTGTCTTTGTTTTGAGCTTGGTAAACATTTACGTTTCCCCTTCAGATATTAAAAATTGGAGAAGTGGTTATGAACACATCCTGTACCGCTCACGCCAGTCTCTTTCCTGGTCCTACAAAAATCTGCAGCTTTTGTTTCATTTGAGATGGTCTGCCCATTAATGAAGAGGTTGCAGTCTCTGTAACCACCGCTTTCCGGAATGATCCCTCGCCATCTTCACTTCCTCAGATGGCTAAGGAAGTGGGGGATGGCCAAGATCAGCTTTTGCTGCAACAGCACTGAAAGCGTCCTCACCAAAGGTATTATGGTATACGGCAGAGCCTCAGCTCAGGAAAGGCAGACCATACAGATGGTTGTGTTTGGTGATCGAGACTGGTCTTTCTCCCATTGGCCGGACACACGTCACTCATTGCAACAACTGTGCTCAAAGTATATTACAGGAGTGGAAGCAGCCTATCCAGAAGCTAGCCACACCCCTGGAGTCTGGTGGGAGGATCCCCAGGATCAGACCTCTGACCACCAAGTTCCTGACCAAACTGTCCGCCTCATGAATACTGCAGATAAATTTGTATTCTGGTTGTTCTTGTACAGGAAGTGACTGAGCAACAAAAGATTCTGATGCACTTGTTACATAGGGCTAATAAAACACATTAAGTCATCACTTTCAAATTGTACTTTGAACCTTAAGTGTGTGTAACTGTCAAACCAGTCTCTGGTTAATGGCCCATGCAGGTACGCCCCAAGCAAACCATGTCATGGCACACCAGCTGCATATGCAGGGCACAGACTAAAAGCATAAACAAGGAATGCTGTGAAATTAAATCCCTGAGGTAGTGAGTTGGCTCATGCCTGGCTTGCAGTAGCTCTGACTGACTGGTTTCCGAACTCTTACCTGTTTATGAATTTGATTTGGTCTTCTTGGGTTCATATCACAATGACTCATGTTGTGATTTTGGGATTAGTTTCTGTACCTGTCATTGAATAACTAAACCCGCTCTCTCTGCACTTGGATCTCAGGAACTCTTACGGTACCTTAACTGTTGAACGTCACTCCTCTCTAATGAGCGTCAAATAAATACACCAGCTTTTCAAAACTGCATTTATTGCAAAGGACGACCCATCGTAACAGCATTGGTGGAGAGCTTTTTTGCTGATCTAGGCGTTTGGAATGTTCATGAACATTGTGGAATGATTTCTTCAAATGCTGATCTATTGTCCAAATTTAACTAATTAAAGCTGGGAGTTTTGGAATGCAGGGTCCGCAAACCTGGCTGGTTATCTTCATTCTTAATACTCCTCTCCCTCCTCATCTTCCTCACCAACACTGTCTGTGCCCACCTCTTCATAGTCTTTCTCCAGGGCAGCCATGTCTTCACGGGCCTCAGAGAACTCGCCCTCTTCCATCCCCTCTCCCACATACCA
>JAACJT020000082.1:12460-25291 GCA_009936485.2 Gymnarchus niloticus
CCCCCGGGCACCACGGTAGGTGGCTGGTAGTTGATACCAACTTTGAAGCCAGTAGGACACCAGTCCACAAACTGGATGGTGCGTTTGGTCTTGATTGTGGCAATGGCAGAGTTGACATCTTTTGGCACCACATCTCCACGGTACAGCAGACAACAGGCCATGTATTTGCCATGGCGGGGGTCACACTTCACCATCTGATTAGCTGGCTCGAAGCAGGCATTAGTGATGTCAGCCACTGACAGCTGCTCATGGTAGGCCTTCTCAGCGGAGATGACTGGAGCGTAGGTGGCCAGGGGGAAGTGGATTCGGGGGTAGGGCACCAAGTTGGTCTGGAACTCCGTCAGGTCCACGTTCAGGGCTCCATCAAAGCGCAGGGAGGCTGTGATGGAGGAGACAATCTGACCAATGAGCCTGTTAAGGTTGGTGTAGGTGGGGCGCTCGATGTCCAGGTTCCTGCGGCAGATATCGTAGATGGCCTCGTTGTCCACCATGAAGGCACAATCGGAGTGCTCCAGGGTGGTGTGTGTGGTCAGGATGGAGTTGTAAGGCTCCACCACGGCTGTGGACACCTGTGGTGCTGGGTAGACGGCAAACTCAAGCTTGGACTTCTTTCCATAGTCGACAGAGAGGCGTTCCATCAGCAGGGAAGTGAACCCAGACCCTGTGCCACCACCAAAGCTGTGGAAGATGAGGAAGCCTTGCAGCCCAGTGCACTGGTCAGCCTGAAATAAAGAGACAGAAGAGAGAGAGAAAAAAAAAAAAAAAGACATAACAATCCAATAAAAACCATAAGTATACTTTACATAATGTTATTCACTAAGGTAAAGCACTTGGTAAACATCACTAACCAGTTTCCGCGTCCTGTCCAAGACTAGGTCGATGATCTCCTTGCCGATGGTGTAGTGCCCGCGGGCGTAATTGTTTGCAGCGTCCTCCTTGCCCGTGATGAGTTGTTCCGGGTGGAAAAGCTGGCGGTAGGTCCCCGTGCGCACCTCGTCTGAGGAATAAACAATATCCCGACCCTTAGCCCATCTGTTATCACAGTGAAAACCACAAACGTCAATAAGCGTTCTTGTACTATTGGGCAGGTGAGTGGGGTTCTGTACCGATAACGGTGGGCTCCAGGTCCACAAACACAGCTCGTGGGACGTGCTTTCCGGCACCAGTCTCACTGAAGAAGGTGTTGAAGGAGTCATCCCCCCCCCCAATGGTCTTGTCACTGGGCATCTGGCCGTCCGGCTGGATACCATGCTCCAGGCAGTACAGCTCCCAGCATGCATTGCCCATCTGGGCCCCGGCTTGGCCGACGTGCATTGAAATACACTCACGCTGGACAGAAAGAAGGAGAATAGTCAACAGCTTGTTTATCTGGAGATTACTGTACTAGGCTCTCATCTAAATGCAAATGGGTAACTGGTAAATATTACCCCAGGACAGACACAGCTGTGTTCCCAAGAGCCAACAAATATTTAACTGTTAATGCATCCTTAAGAGACCTCTGCTGTACAGTGAGAACAAATTTGAGCTGCATAGCGCAGCAAACACTGACTGCAGGGTATTCAGGAAGTAGCCACTGTTAGATATGTAATTTATGTACCCTGGGATTTCTTCCTGCTACACAGTTCCTGTGTTCTAAAGGCTTTTAACATGTGTTTTTTATTATGTACAAAGTTACAATTAACGAACAAAAATGACTTCTGCAAAAACTGACATCTGCCTGCTGAGACCTTGAAATCTGCCAATGGCATAAGGAGGCGGGCCCTAACCCGTCACTGCCGGCCCCCTGAACCAATCAAATGGCCAGAATTTCCCTTTGTTCTTGCTGACTACTCCGGAAAACTCCCTGGACCACGTGACCACCTTCTTTAAAGCACACCTCGGTATAAATAACTGTATCATTAAGGTTTAGGCTTCCCTGGATTTTATGCTCAGTATTCATGGTACATAACCAAAGACAGAGAAACAATTTCCACAGACAAAGACCGCACTTAGCAAATGGAGCCGATTCTGATTCTCCTCTGACACATGAAACTAATTTTTAAAATAACATTTTCAACTGGCAACCTTTGTAAGTGGTCATAATATAGATATAAACACAATAACGTAGAGAGACGTGACTTCGACATTAATACAGTACGATACATTCAGTCATAACGTGTCATAATCAGGTCTGCGGAGCTTTTTCTAGACTTCAAACAACCAGCAGACCTGAATTTATGAATAAATATTTCCACTGCCGTAAACGCTTTCAGTATAAACACTGATCTGGTCTCTGCGCAGAAAAGCGCTTCCATATTAATGCGTAACGTAACCATCGTGTTTCACGGATGTCGACGACGCGGATACTTCATGCGCAGCGCGAGCCGTCGGAGTACCGAGTGCTCGCGCACAGCCGGGAGCGCGCACGGTCGCCCTTGGAAACGGGCGTTGACGCGCCCTAGCGCACCCCCCCCTCCCGTCGGGCCGGACTGCGCCCTCCCCCCACGCTGCCCCCGGCTTTGTGTAACAGGCAGCGATATCTGATGGCGCCTTACAGGAACTCCCTTTATTCCCACGGGGAGACCACGGAGACGCAAAAGCCGACATTAACGACTGAAAAGATGGAAAAACACTACGACGGCAAACCGACTGCCCCTCCCAGCAGTCACCATAGAGTTAAAGTGAATGCTGGTAGCTCCATGGTGGTCCCCGGCCCGGCCGCAATGAGTTGAACTCTTCCTCCGACTCCCCCCCCCCCCATCATCATCCTCCTCCTCCTCACGGTCACAGTAACGCCACGCAGCCCAGAGCAGCGGAATGATCCAGCCTAGGCTGACAGAGCCGTGAAAACACACTAAACGGAGCACACGTGACAGCATCCTCTGTTTATTTATTATAACAATCATAATAATATTAATAATTAATAATAACCCTCCCTCGTTCTTGAAATCCAGCTAAAACTCAAAAGCTTGTCTGTTCCGAAGTGTGACTCTGTCTGCGCAGACACTCACCATTTTGTCCGATTTTTTCCTTCCTTCTAACCGACGTCGAGGATTCGGAATGAGAAGGCAGCAGTGCGGACGAAAGCCCAGGGTGGGGCTTTTATAGCGAGGGAAGAGACGGGGGGGGCAGGGGGCGGGCCGTAGCAGGAAGCCGCTTTGACTGTTGGCGGGAGCGACGGTTAGAAAGAGAAGAATGGAATAGGGGCCGTCCTTGTGAGACTGAGGGAAAGGCCCAGCATCGAGACACAAAGTGTGGGACCCGGGGCCAATTATTTGCAAATAAACGACCTGCATACAAACCAGAACCAAACAAAGGGCAGGTTCTTCACCTTGCTCCCTATGAATAGGGAGGAAGTTTCAGCTGCATTACAAAAGAAACAATAGGCAAGGGTTTTTTTCCACCTTGGAAGGAAAAGAATGACTTCATCTGAAATGCTAACCAAGCAGATCCAGGTGCTGAGGTAAAGCCCTAGGGTTTGGATTCCAAAAAGGTTAGAAAGAAATGGCCCATGTCTATGTTCAAACCAGAGACTGAAATCATACCCATGTTTAATTTAGGTACACTTAAGTGTGAGTCATTTGTAGCGGTAATATTGATGTGCTCAGGTTTGACAGAATCTGCCGTCTTCTGTTTTGGTCATGCACTGTGCAGGATAGTAATCTGTCACCATGTCCAGAAGGTTGATGTTTCTAATGCTGTGGTCCGCAGAGTAATCACTGTTGGACCCTAAGGCCTGGCCAGAAAAAATGCTCCAGGGCCATAAGATAAATGGCTGATCCTGCAGTTTGAACCAGAGCCGCACCCTAACCTGTGTGTGTGTGTGTGTGTGTGTGTGTGTGTGTGTGTGTGTGTGTGTGTGTGTGTGTGTGTGTGTGTGTGTGTGTCATGGAGAGCTGCACCTGATGTGAGAAAAGAATTCCTGTGTCCTTGTAGAAATGGCCAATAGAGGTATCATCATCAAACCAAAAGGGGAGAGAGAGGCAGGGCAGGACTGGCTCCAGAAGAAGACACAATTGTCCAAGGCCCAGCGGCTGCATGTTAAAGCCCTAACATCATAAGAAATAATGGCTTGGAGAGATAGAGAGGTAAAGAGAAATGGAAGGAAACAAAAACAGCCACACATCTAATTTTTCTGTGAGGCAGGAGTGAACTCAGGCAGGAATCACACTCCGCAGACGGAAACATGCAGTAAAAAATGCAAGTTCTTTATCAAATTACTACCACTATCCCAGACTACATGGCGTGCATGCATTTTAAATTCCACAGCGGGATATTTTCATTCAGACCAGATAACGATGTTTGCACGAGGGTGCTGTAAACAAACGCTCAACAAGATCAGCCATATTGAAGTCTTATTAATTCAAATTTTCTTCCTTTTAAAGATTGTTCGGGAAGATGATGGCCTCTGGCAATTTGAACAAGATTCATGCAAGTACTTCAGTTCATGCCAGTACTATTTGGACAGTTACTAAAAGTTGTAGTTGCCTCCCTTTAAATAACTGTGAAAGAGGAATGTTAAACTGACCTGTACACTGACATACATATTATATATATATATAAACTCAGGCTACTGCCAAACTCTAATCTCAAAGGTGAGCCGTGGTCTTTCAACAAGAAAGGATCTCTCTTTGTCAGAATCGAATTCTCTTTTTATCTTCTGCAGTTCTGAAAAAACAGCAATATAGCAAACACAATGGTGCAGGACTACTAACACAGGTGAAAAGGGTCAATATTAATAGGGTCTGTTCCATTTGTTTGGTATGCATGTATAAACATGCAGTCAAAAAATGTGTGCTCCATAAAACAAAGATTACTAAAGGTAATTACTCAGGTTTGGGAATAGCCTGTTTAATTAGGGGAATTATTAAAACATTGAAACTTGCAAAAGACACACCGGAAATCGATGAATGGATTGACTTAACCAAGACATCTTGTGAGTTTTTCAAATGTTTTAAAATATTTACCAAATTGTTCATTACAAGCAGTTAGTGAATCTATTTTGGTTCTGTCTATTCAGCAGATATAAAATTAAAACAAGACTACCATCTGCCACCTACCACAGCCACCAGAAGATGCTTTGTAAGGAATTAAGCTGTTTAAGCTTCTGTTTGCATTGAGCTATGGTAAATTTGCTAATACGGTTGGGTTTTCTATGAGGAAGTGGTTAATCTTGTGTCCATGGCAACAACAGAGTTTACTTCTAACTGGGCCTGGAAATGCTGTCATTAAAGTAAGCCTGTAACCAATAAATATAACCTAAAAGTGATTTTCTGGTATACAGTCTTTAAAGCTAAATGTAGGGATATACTTTTGTCATTACATTTCCTCTTCATAAATATATTCCCGAAATATCGTTTTTGGTCATACAAACTGTTATGGTACACGTAATAAGAAAATAAAAGATGAAAAAACTCACTACACGGTAAAGACACTGTCACTAATCTAACGCTAAAGGATTTCTAACTGTCTAAACCTGTGTGACTTTTAACAGAAGGATCTTCGTCACTGTGGATTGTTTTTTTGAAACAATGAGGCGGGTTTATCGAAATAAACACAGCGTGGAATACACTAAAAAGGGCTGCACATTTTAAAGTCATTGTATGTATGAATTAGCGTGTGGCAGAAAGCTGCAACGAGGTGTAACGAAAGGAATTTGAACTCTTCCTTGAATTGATTATAATATCATTGGAAAATAATTCGGTCTGTTAGACAGTTGTTGCTTTTGGCCTTTGCAATAGCATTCTTATGGCTGTGGATATGAAGAAATACCCCGCGATCTCTGGTTCTGTTTGTTTATATATACGTGCATATACGTATAACCAGAATTAAAACGACACGATACTTTGAGAGAACCGTCTTTATTAAGAATAGAGACACAGCAGGGATTGGTTAGCTCCTTACATGACACCACCCTTATTATCCAAAGCATTTCCCTCCTGATTTTTGATTTCTTAATAATCACTCTGCACTAAAATCAAAAGGTTAATGTCACTATTTGTATCTCTTTGGAGGCCACGTGTAGCTCAGCGAAAGCAAGGTCTTGGGGTGGAATCCAGTAGGCAGTAGAGTGATCTACACTGTTGGGTCCCATCAGCAAGGCCCTTAACACTGGATGTGCGCTGATGCCCAAATCTTTCTTAGTTATGCATTGCTGCGAACAAAACATCTGCTATGTAAACGTACATTTTCTTTTAAAAAATAGTTCAACAAAATTAAATAGTGAGAGCACTTATAAGTGGCAAGGTATTTTTCAAATTGGTTTACTACACTTACAGTATACCACGAAGAGCACAGTGTTTCCAACGTGATGAAATAAATTCAGAATGTCTCGCTGTGAGTTTGAGAAATCATCTGCTCTAGTTGGAGAAGCGGACTATGCAGGGTATGCCACATATATCATTTTAATGTGAAACCCTAATTAAATTGCAATTTGCATTCAAAAAACAGAACCCGTATCCGTGAGCACAACTTAAATCTTTTTAAATAATAGTCTAGCGAGAAAGTAGGCGACTTCTGGAGCTGAAATGCACGCACTGTCGTGTACTCGCTGTGACTTTACAGCCACTGGTCGTGTGAGTTGAGCTTCAGAGTCAGTGTTTCCAGCTGTTTTTAATGGCAAGCCACCCACGCGCCACACTCACGCAGGGGCTGAAGCGTGAATGAGGTGCGCATGCGCAAGCCAGTGTGCCCACCGGCCAATGACCGGTCGCCGTTTTCTGTCGTACCCACACTCCTTTGGTTTAAAAATTCAATGTCCTCTTGGCCACGTGATATATTTTCATGCAATAAAATGCACGTCATCCGCTCTGCCCCCCCCCCCCACTTATGTCTTCTTATTACCACTACCTCTTTATGTCTGGGTTTGCCGCACTCTTTGAAAAGTTACAAATTCATTCTCATGTATAATGAACATTCTCATATGTAATGGACATATAGTTACTCAGGCTACATATCTTGCATACTGTACGAATTACAGTGTTCTAAGTACCGAGTAGCTAACTAGCACGTCACATTCCAACCCACAGTCGCAAAAATACAGGAAAAAAATGAGTCAAACCCTAATTTTTGACTATTTACTTAAAGTTAAATAATAATTCATCTTCCCCCATCGTGTTATACGTTTCAGTTTTCAAAAACTTACATGACGTAATGATCATAACAAGTGGCGTATGACGCTATTTAGCGCCCTCTAGCGACACTTTCACTATGCGGCGGAAAGAGAATGACGATGATGATGATGATGATCGGCTACTCTCCGAGTTTCCGTTGAAAGGTGTTGGCTACACAGTGAGCGTTGTGGAAAGAGATCCGTCTCTGCCATCTTCAGTCTAGTAAAATCCCGAGGTAACTTTTACACAGGTTAAATCATACGGACCAGGGGGTCTCACAACACTGCGCTCTTCTTAAGACTGAAGAGCCGCGATGCTGTCGTGACTTGGGAAGACCTTTTCCGTCACGTACTTACAGGCTGCTCCAGGCTATGTCACAGCTCACTAACTGGGAAAGAGAGGGTTTTTCCTGATCATTCACCTCTTTGGGTATGGGGAGTGATTCATCTCCCATGACAGTCCAGCTAAGGACAAAGTCCACATTTGGCTAGGGCCACAGAATAAACACCGACAGAATCCAGTATACACGGCCACGAGTCCTGGGTATGACTTCCTCCATGAAGTCCCCGAGTTATAAAGAGATTATGCCGCATTGAATGGATCACCAGCGTTCCCTATAATTCACAGGATGAATGATTCATCAGGATGACTCCATTTGCTGGATGAAAACAGCTTCATACACAGCTGAAGTACCAATAAACTCCTTCCAGGGCAAGTGGTATAAGCAAGAGTATACGGCCCTCTGTTTCATATCTGCTATTTTGCAACCAAATAGCAATAAAGGAATTAAATGACGACTCGACTTTAAACGGTGGCGTAGCCTCGGTCACGCTGCGGTCGAGGCTCTGAAAGACGAAAACAACACGCATTAAAGTACAGCTCTGCTGGTTCCGTGGCCACAGGAGCATCCACTCGATAAACACCGTGGGAAAAGTTTAATTTACGCGGCAATCGCATCATATACCAGCTTCCACCCAGCTAACAATTTTTGGGCTGGCGGAACGTTTTTAAAACGTTGTTCTTAGGTTATTAGAACGTTCACGTCCATTTCCCTGGCCCTCCCGGGAAGGTTCCTATGCGACGCTCTTTTTTTGGTTGTTTCCAGACGCGTACACGTATGTACATATTTCGTATTATATTACCGCACACGTATGTTACACGTCAAGGACCGCATGCTGCAGCCGTGATGCTTTTATTCTGACGTTGCTATAGCGCCCCTCCTCGGCGGTCGGTCCCGGGCATGGTATATAGGGTGACAGCTGTCAAGAAGGGCTGTGGCGGAACTCACGGAGCCCACATTGAAGGACGCCGTGAGCAGTTACACACTTGCATTATTTCTTATTTTGTGGGGCTGATCAATACAGACTAAAATGGTGAGTCATGCTTCACTTATGATAAAAATAAAAAAATCCTTATAATTACGCAGTTTATTTAATGCGTCGCTTTGTAATTAATGTCATTTCTCCAGAAGGTTGTGTGTGCGTATTTAGGATCACATCAACCAAATATGTGTTTATAGATAAAACATAGCAAACAGGCTGAAATTAAAGAGTAAGGGAGGCAGTACATCGTCCGGTCCACTACAGTCCTGTGGGTTTTATTTTTATTTTACAATGTTTTCCGCTGCAGTATGCCTGTCACAGCTATTAGGTAAGCTGTAATCCAAACCCTGACGCAACGTTAGAGGATCGCAGCTGGATTCAGCTGCCTTTTTGTCATGCTGGTATCTCTCACGACCTGGGAGACTGGTGCATCGTGATAACTGCAAATATACGGAAAACTGGAAATACCACATGACTTTGCATTTTTTTTTTTTTTTTAAATTCAAGTTTTTTATAACTGCGACAGAGGTTAACACGGTCTACTGTATACAGGCAATGGCCGTGGAAATAATCACAGGTATTTATCTTTCTAGTCTGTAAAATACGAGCGA
Organism: Gymnarchus niloticus; assembly: GCA_009936485.2. Classification (NCBI taxonomy): domain Eukaryota; kingdom Metazoa; phylum Chordata; class Actinopteri; order Osteoglossiformes; family Gymnarchidae; genus Gymnarchus; species Gymnarchus niloticus. The sequence goes on from JAACJT020000082.1 coordinate 21,485, forward strand.
GATGTTTTCCTAAAGTCCTTGGTTTCGGACTTAAGTTGACTAATAAATTCGTCTGAAGCTTTTAAGACTGCGGTTCCCGCGGGGTCCAAGGGCGCTTGAGGGAGTGTAAAACTGGGAGGACACGAATACAAAAGAGATTTAAATATCACACTCCTGTTGTATTGTGTGTGTGTGTGTGTGTGTGTGTGTGTGCGCGCGCCTGGAGGGGGGTGGGGGGGGATTACTGAAATATTGAGGCTGGACCTGTCCACCTAACCCACCCGGTTCCTACGCCCCTAGCAGTCTCCCTGTAGTAACTTGTCAGTCGATCTCTAAGGATTTCTTTAGGCAAAACTAAAAAAAAAAAAAAAAAAGGAATGGGACCAATCAGGTTATTACAACAGCTCCTGTTTATGTTAATGATTACCCGATTTTTCCACACCATGGGAAGCAAACGTTAGCCTCGCGAGCACCTTCGTTTTCACGAATATTTTTATGCTTCCAGATCATTTTTCCACTTTGTACTGTAAACCTTTAGTTTCTTCAGTCCTGCTTTTGAAAATAGATTTAGCCATAGCATAAATTCAACAAGAAATCATCCAGAATCATAATCTTTGAGGCTGAGCAGAGCCACTTATGTTTCTCGGTGTAGGAACATAGTATAGGACCCCAGAAATAGTGGTCTGCTGACCTGGTCATTGGGCCCAAATTAGGCAATACCCACCCCCTTGACCCCATGTTCCATTCAGGCACCGTGTTATCTGTAAAAATAGCACCCCCATCCCCAAGTGGGAGGGATTAGCACAAAATAACACCCTTACTTCGGGACACATAGGCAAAATTTTGGGTCACAGTCGTAGGCTGAACTGGAGCGACTCCCCTGTGATGGGGGCTATTTCCAGTACAGGTTATAGCAGGAGCCCCCCCCCCCCCCCAAGCTCATGATGCAAGCAAAACGGGTTTCATGTTGCCAGTCTGTTCAAAACTGATCTGTTTATTCAAAACACATATAACTCCTGTAATGGATTTCCCAGTGTCTGACATGTTGAGCTCCCAAGGAACCAGATATTCCACAGAAAAACAGCAGGATATTTTGGGTGTGTGGACATCCTGGTAAGACTCATCTTAAGCAGCCCTAACCTGTATAAACAGAATTAGAATTCTGGAACAGCACGAAAGACCATTTGTGTGTCCCCTTGTCAGGAGCTTCATGCCCGGAATAGTCAGTTAGGGCGTGTCACAGGCCACGCCTCCCAAAAACCCTGCTGGTGCCCCAGCGTAGGAATGTTTCATTAGGTGCCTGTCAATCACTCAAGTCTTTGGAGTGAAGGCACATTTGAAGTTAAGTTACATAACAGGCTACAGGAGACGGCAGCCAAAAGAGCTCTTTCAAGAAAGGCCTGTATTTTTTTTGCCTTCACGCTGAACATATTTTCATTTATTTAGCTGAAAAGACTACATGGTCTTCAGTCCCAGAAAAAAAAAACAAAAAGTGTTTAGTACTTTATACCTCTCAACTGCTGAATGCAACACTGGTGCAGTGCACTGGATCTTAACTTTTGACACACTGAGTCATTGCTGTTTGTGTCTTTCCACTTTTGTGATAATCATCAATAAATAGAGAAATAAGTGACAAATCTTAAGAAGCAATGTTTTTTCACAACGTGAAAGAATCTTTAAAAGGTAAATCAGTTTGTTCATGTTAGCAATGAATCCTCTGATTATACTAGCGTTAGATATGGTGTTCCACAAGGATCTGTGTTGGGCCCGCTGCTGTTCACCCTGTATATGCTGCCACTTGGTGGCATAATTAGTGGTGCCCCAGCACCACTTGTCTTCTTCAATGTGTTGGTTGAAGCTTTCCTAACCTCTGCTGTTGTGCAGTGCTGCCATCCTCTGGCAACAAATTAGAACTTCACTTAAACATAACGTCATACTTGCCCTTTATTTAAAGTGCATGAAAGCTTTGCTTAGAGTAGGGGAGGAATTGTGTAAAAAAAAAAAAAAAATGCAAAAACTAATGATTGCATATTACTTTTGCAGATTTTAGCATATTCAAAAGAAGCAGGATCCTGCAGAGTGTGGTCCCACATTGTTTCAAATTGATGATCTAATTTCACGTCTCTGTCAATTCACAGCGTGAGTGCATCTCAGTCCATGTTGGCCAAGCTGGCGTTCAGATGGGCAATACCTGCTGGGAGCTGTACTGCCTGGAACACGGTATTCAGCCGGATGGCCAGATGCCCAACCAAAAGCCAGTAGGAGTCCATGACGACTCCTTCACCACATTTTTCAGTGATACTGGCGCCGGAAAGTATGTGCCCCGGGCCATCTTTGTGGACCTGGAGCCCACCGTCATTGGTAAGTCCATCCGAAAAGTCTTGCTTCATGCCTACATTTCTCTGGGAATTACGTGGCCATGATTGTCTAGGCATAGCAGTGAAATTCATGAATATTCATCGTCTCACCTCTGATTGGCAGACAATAACCCAAAGTGAACTGCCACTAATTTGTTACTGAGGTGACAGGTTGAGAATTTAGCCCACTATAAAGTTTTTTAGTACTTTCTCATCAGCTACTCAGCCATCTTTTTTGCAGTGTTTTTCCATAAAATGCTAATCTACAAATGCAATGAAAATCAAGGACATTTTTTACTGGAACTGGCCCTTTAAATAACACGTTTCAAAATAAAAGTCGTTCCATTAAAAAGGATTTTTGCATTTTTAGATGAGGTGCGGACAGGCAACTACCGGCAACTGTTCCACCCCGAACAGCTTATTTCAGGCAAAGAAGACGCGGCTAACAACTATGCCCGTGGACATTACACCATCGGCAAGGAGATCATCGATTCTGTCCTGGACAGAATCCGCAAACTGGTATGGAAAGGTCCCCACAGCATGACCAGAAAAAAGGAAATGTGATCCTATTAGTCTCATGGATCAGAAGAGACTACTCAGACCTATTAATAGGATAGATCTATGCCCAGTAATTGGAAGGAGGTTCTTAATTTTACTGTTAATAGCTAAAATGGCAAGATATTTATATGGCTGCCCACAGTGTCAACACTAGTGCTGGTCCAACTAAAATGTGCTCTCTTTGTCCTAAGGCTGACCAGTGTACCGGGCTTCAAGGTTTCCTGGTGTTCCACAGCTTTGGTGGTGGCACAGGGTCTGGGTTCACTTCCCTGCTGATGGAACGTCTCTCTGTAGACTTTGGAAAAAAGTCCAAGTTGGAGTTTGCAATCTACCCAGCACCCCAAGTGTCCACGGCCGTGGTGGAGCCTTACAACTCCATCCTAACCACACACACCACCCTGGAGCACTCTGATTGTGCCTTCATGGTGGACAACGAAGCCATCTACGACATCTGCCGCAGGAACCTGGATATTGAGCGTCCGTCCTACACCAACCTCAACAGGCTCATCAGTCAGATTGTCTCCTCCATCACAGCCTCCCTGCGCTTCGATGGAGCCCTGAATGTGGACCTGACGGAGTTCCAGACCAACTTGGTGCCCTACCCCCGAATCCACTTCCCCCTGGCCACCTACGCCCCAGTCATCTCCGCTGAGAAGGCCTACCATGAGCAGCTATCAGTGGCCGAGATTACCAATGCCTGCTTCGAGCCAGCCAATCAGATGGTGAAGTGTGACCCCCGCCACGGCAAATACATGGCCTGTTGTCTGTTGTACCGTGGAGATGTAGTCCCCAAGGATGTGAATGTCGCAATCGCAGCTATCAAGACCAAGAGGAGTATCCAGTTTGTGGACTGGTGTCCTACTGGCTTCAAAGTTGGTATCAACTACCAGCCACCTACCGTGGTGCCCGGGGG
>JAACJT020000082.1:25412-38158 GCA_009936485.2 Gymnarchus niloticus
TGGTATGTGGGAGAGGGGATGGAAGAGGGCGAGTTCTCTGAGGCCCGTGAAGACATGGCTGCCCTGGAGAAAGACTACGAAGAGGTGGGCATTGACTCGTATGAGGAGGGAGAGGGAGAAGAGTATTAGGCAATGACTGTTCATGAATCCAAAGAAGAAGATAGATAAGATCTTCAAGAAGCCAAAATAACCCTCTTCAGCAGGATGCATAAGAAACATGATTTTTGTTTTATTTTTTGTAGCATATTTTGTCTTTAATCTCTTGAGCACACCAGAAACATGAATATATTAAAGATTTCTCCTACAATTCCCATTTTAAAGGCTGAGTTACAACCATATGCTAATGCCAAGCAAATAAAGCTGTTAATACCACGTGTTTCTCCCATCCTTTGAAGGTTAAAATTATTACGACTACTGTAGACGTGTCCAGTATTTGACATTGTAGCGCCATCAACAGGAGTACTCTAAAAGGTGAATCTGAAGTATTAATGGTGTACTTCTTCACCCTTAAGATGTATTTCACGTCAACGCATAGGAGGCAAACTCAAAACAGAGTTTCTTACATTTCAGAAACCTAAATCACCCACAGAGGTTCATAGAAAATTTCTCAACACTAGGGGCGGAGCCTAAGGACGACAACCAAGGAATGATCTAAAACGTTCGTTTTCGTCTGCGCTGAAAATGACCAGTAGGGGGCAGTAGAGTGCTACATTGCATGTGCTCACTCTTTCACGGTGATCCAAAGTTTACCTGCTCCTGGTCTGTCACCTGGAATGCTACCTTATTTCATCTTACATCATCATTGGGGTACCATTGCCATGCCTGTTTCTGTCTTTTGGGATTATTTTCAGGTGTGCTTACATCTCACTGGTTGATCACATCGGCTTGGTGTCACGTGTCTTTGAGACGGTTGGTGATGTCATGTTTTCTCACACCAAGGTCAACATGAAATTGATTACCACGTTACTTAGAAATTGCCTTGAATTACTCCAGCATCAGTGATTTGTGCGCTAATTAGGTGAGTCACTTTAGGATCTGTGTTTTGATTGGTTTACCAGCTGTTTGTTTATACCTCGTTGTGATGTAATGACACCACAACATAAAACATCTTCACTTTTTATTGATTTCATAGTGAATCAGTTGTTTAGTTATTTAATTAGATGGACACCAAAGGCCAGTGTTGACTGCCATTGGTGTTGAAGTGTTTACAGCTCCCACTAAATCAGTACCGCCTTCTCCTGAAGCTTTCTTACGATGCTGATTGTACCGCCTACAGTGTCTCACGTTGCCTTTAGATGTGTGAAGTCGGTTCCTCACTCTAGAGCTGAGGTTCCAAACCTTTTTTACCTCCTGTACCCCTGTGGCAATTTCAGTAAGCAATTTCAGTCAAGTGGCCCCTCACTGAAACCAGACTGGTATCATCACACCTGTATTTATTTAACTCCTTCACGTCATCATAACTGCACTCGAAATAGCCAGATGTGTTTTTGAAAAACACCAGTATATAATCGTGGGAATTCTAAAAAAAAAGCGACTGTGAAGAAAATTGCACGATCGGCAGGTTATGGCGGTGATTTTTTTGGAGGGAAACTGCTGTATGGTCGTTCAATAGTTGACATTTTTTTGGGGATATTGGTAAAAGCTGTGATTAGCCATCTTATATGACCAGTAATAATTTCTGCATTTAGAAAATTACATTCCACAACTTTCCCGTATACCCCCTGTTAACTATACTCACATATGTTAACTGCTGGCTGGGAAACACCACTCTAGGGTACAACAGCAGAGGCCCTTCACTGTATGTGAAGATGTATGGTACCTGGCAAATGGTCTTGTAACTTTATTCCATTAACCATGGTGTTCCCAGCTTTGGGTCCTGTTCTTCCAGAGAGAGCCTCCCAGCTTACCATAACCCTGGCCTGGGTACCCAGTCTTTATCCAAGTGCCTGCAATTCAAGATTCTGCCGATGAAACTTTAGAGGACCATTTGCTGAAATCAGAGCAGTACTGAAGCAGAAAGTAAAAAACGACTTGGATGGGATAGGAGAGCAGTCAGTGTACTCTGCAGAGATAAATTGCTTCTTTTTATGTTTAGCTGTCCTGTATGCATGTCATTTTTATGCTGTAATGTTACATCAATTAAGGATTTGTTATTAAGCATTTCAGTTAAGGATTTGTTAAGCTGCATGTGTAATCCAAAATAGTATTAGATTTAATCCTGATGCAATTCTAGGAAAACACTTTCTCAGCCTGCAAAGCCCTCAAGTGATTAATAAAGCTAACCAAACGTGTGAATGCTTCATGACATCATGACCCGGGGGGGTTCAGCAGAGACGCTAAAGGAATCGGAGGTGTGTTTAGCTGTGGGACGTGTCCCATGACAGCAGTCTGATTGTATAGATTTTACGGATCTGCTATAGCTGTTGGGAAAATTAATTTTTGTTAGATGCTAATGACTTAGGTTCATAAACAGGATATGTTCATCAGTTTGTGGCGGGTGGTTTAGATGAATGTGTAGCACCAAAGTTGAAAACCTTTTTTGGTTGATTGGTGTGTATATAATTTTTACTTTACCAGCGCTCAAACATTTTTATCTGGTATGAGGAAACAGGACCAGTGAATGAGTCAAATCAGAAATCTGAAACAAATTCAGTTAGGACATGAATACTATCTGCTTGAACTTTTTAATAATATTAAATTCTAATGTCCTTATTGCCTGTCATGTGTAAATTCATAAGGTAATCTTAAAAATGAAGGGTCACAGGGGGCCTGGAGCCTTTTCCAGTCTATCACAGGGCACGAGGCTGGGGTACACCCTGGATAGGGTGACAGTCCATCACAGGGTACAAGGCTGGGGTACACCCTGGATGGGATGCCAGTCCGTCACGGGGCACGAGGCTGGGGTACACCCTGGATGGGATGCCAGTCCGTCACGGGGTACGAGGCTGGGGTACACCCTGGATGGGGTGCCAGTCTATTTTTTTTCTTTTTAATGTAAAATCATCAGAAATAGCCATCAAATTCACATATCAGTGCTATATTAGTGTGAGATCTGATATCAGATCAGGGCATTTTTAAAGGGAATTAAGATCAAGGCCATTATCTGACCAAATGGTAACCGTTTTGTTGCTGGGAACTTTGGCTGAGAGAATTAACTGATTAAATGGAGCAACCGGCCCATGGGGTGACATTCTGTCTGACAGGAAGGGGCGGGGCACTGTGACTGACTTTTATTAGTGGGTGGGCAATGTTCATGCATTGTGTAAGGAAGTTAATGGGCGAGTGGCTGAAGCGCCCTCATCAATAGGCCACAATTACAATGCCAACTGGTGAGACAGAGGGAGCCTCCCGTGTCACTCTTCCATCTGCACGACAACCTGACACTCCCACTCCCATAGCACTAAGATCCCCCCTAACGGGAACACCCACCGCGTTAGCAGGAAGCAGTCTTATTTTCCTGCTATATGCACTCTCTGTTGAATAAATAAACTGAATTGTCTCGATTGGTGCCTATATGTGACGCCTTCCAGGTTCTTCACAGCCACTCAGAGTGTAAATGCTGATCCTTTGTTGGGTCGGTCTGAATTAGAAACTGGGAAGGTGCTGATTGTCTGTGTCCTTGAAGCACTGGGGTGATCCATTGGAGAAAAAGATTAATCCCTTGTGTTGCCACTGCAATTAAACCTGACGGTGAGGATTAAATTTAACTGCTCTTTGCAGGAATATTGAATAAAAAGTATGATCAATTCAGAAATGTATCCGTGACATACCATTCTGTTTGCTACCATAGGGAGAATGCTGGCTAAACATGCAAATACATGACTTGGTGGTGGCCAAGTCAGATCTGAGCAGGGGCCTGGCTGCTGTACGCTATAGTGTGGTACTCAGCCTGAAACACTTGGGAAAGTTGTCCACCTGTACAAATGTGGAGAGCTATGTAAGTCTCCGCAGATAAAGGTGTCGGGTGAGCGAAGCATTAACGACGACGGATCCGTGTTTTTAGGTGAAATGGTGTGGGAAGAGCGTTTTAGGTGTTTGCACAGGAAAGTCAAAGGTCAGGGGAAGCAACACCTGTGAAAATCTCACAGCCGGCTTGGAGAATGCAAGGCCCGTCCCGGCTGTGCCCTGGACTCTAAACTGGAGAAGGGGGGGTATGGGCCTGTTATCAGCTGGGCCCTGTGGAAGGACAGGACAAAGGAGTGAAATCGTTTGAGTCAGGTGGGCTGAAGTGAACTAAGATGCAGGTTAATCCCACTTAAGAGACTAAAAAAACACATTCTGTGTGAAACAGCGAGGTGTGCCTTGGGAGCCAGGTCTAGCCAGGCAACAGGATCTTTATTTGGGGAAAATGAAGTCTTTTCGAGGGTGTGGGAGCCAAGAAGGGACAAGAATGGTGGTACACTCAAATGTAGCGCAGTCACGAGGAGAGAAATGATTCAAAATGTGCAGGATGGAGACTGGAGAAGGTTCTCTTATAGCAGTGTGACAGAGGTCAGGACTTTGGTCCAGTTCACTGAGAGCTGAAAAAATAAACAGCACCTCTGTACGCATTGCTGGGATGAAGAAAAACGTGGAACGAATCAAAATGCAGGGCACGGGTCACATGACACTCCATCCCATAATGACTGCAGTCCTTGCAGACCACCCACATTCTGATGGGGGAAGGGGTAAATATTCACATTATTGTTTTTTTAAGGATGACAATAGCTTCTGGTTGATTAAATTAACAAATGGGTGGAGTCAGAGGTTGCTGGTGTTTGCAGTGTGTTTTAATTTAAACATTTCCTCCATCCATCCATCCATCCATCCATCCATCCATCCATCCTAATATCTTACAGGCTCTTGGGCCGGTTTCTAAAACACTGATTAAACCTAATCTTATCTAAATCACTCTCTTAAAGGGAAAGTCTGCTGAACAAGGAAATTTGAGGTCATCTTCTACTTTTGTTTCTGGGGCGGTCAGAAAAATTAGCCTGTTACAAACTCCAAAAAGCAAAACATAGCTGTAACCAAAAATGCACCGTGTGGGTGCATGTGTAAATTATTATTTTTTTTTTTACCAGACTATGCCTTTAAGGGGTGATTTAGTTTAAGATTAGCTTTAGTTTGTGTTTTACAAACTGGCCCCTTGTGTATTAACTTACAATTAAAATTCTCAGATTTTTACTCGTACACAGAGTAGTAACATGTTGACTTTCTGCTGAGGATTCATTTGTAAATATCTAATAACTGCCTGGCCTGTATTTACAGTTCTTCACGATGAGAAAGGAACTGGACTTACAGTGTGATATCCCTTCTGTTCAAAACATGTGTGTTTTAGGGCTATCCAACACTCCACTGAACTTGATATTTTCAAAACGTTTCCGATTATCCAGCCTGCCATATGACCCTAATCCTTTCTCATTTCCCTTCACGTTTATTTACTTATTAGACGCCTTTGTCCGTACGAGCCAGAAGGGTGAGCTTCCAGTGAGGGACTGGGAACAAGTGCAGGCAAGTACTGGAGTTAGAGCTCAACAATACATGACAGAACCCTGGAAAACCTAAGAAAGGAGCTTTCAAATTAAACACCACCTACTACAACGTCCACGTGTGCTCCAAGGCATTTCTCAGCGTGTGTGAGCATGCAAATCTGTCACATCCTTAGTTTGGCCTGGTCAAGGACAGGTAATTACAAGTAATTACCAATGAGAGGCTCCACCCCTTGACCCCTGTGACCCCCATCGCATGGGTGTGATCACCTCGAATCCCCTCCTTTGTTGTCCACATGTATCAGTCTCTTAGCTGTCATTAATCAAACCATTCACTGGTGACCCTCAGGAACTGGGAAGTCTTCAGCTCTCCCAGTGCAAAGAGGAAGTGGGAAAGTGAGGACGCACTGAAAATGGCCCGGCTACGTGTCACTTGGGTCCTACTGCCAGGGTCCTCACTCAGAGCCAGCCTGTGGCACCCCCTGTATGGTGCCCTCGGACCCACTAACTGAGCCGAATCACCTGCACAAGACTGGCGGGCGGACACACGGGAAAAACACGCATGACATCACTACATGCGTTACAAAATGTACCCATCGACACAAATTATACCAGGCTATTTCAGCCCAAGTTGTTTTATTTATATATTTTTTATCAAGAAGGATTATATATTATACACAGGATAGTTAATATCCAGGTAAAAGAACATCAACATTGCGTGTATGGCCATCTGTTGAGTGGCTCCTTCAATGTGTTCCCTCCAGTGAAAGGGTCCCTGTAGGATTCAGTCCAAGGACCGACCAAACGTGGTCAAACATCTGTTCGGATCGGACTGGTCTCGTTGCTTAGCAAGCCTGAAAAGACGGAAGCACAGGAGCGATGGTGGCACGTGCGTCTAAGGTATTCGTGTCTCAGTCAGTTCACAAATGGTTCCTGCAAACATCCACGTTTTTGGTTGACCAGCTTTTCTCTCATTGGAGTGACGGGACGTATTTGGTCTCTTGGGCTTGAGCATCACGTAAGCATCTCTCACATTACTGATGGGTTAGTGGCAAAAATGAAGACTTTAAAACTAACCGTAGCTTGTGGGTCAAAGTTTTTGTATACCATTCGTGAATTACTCACTTATCTTATTTTAATTGCATAATTCAAAGTTGCCGATTAGATGCTCACTGTTACTCCTTTAACTTTTACGATGACTGACATAAACAGTTATCTCAGTCATACATGTGTAGCAATAAAATTGTTCTTATCTAAAGCCATTAAATTTGTAATTAGTCGAAACGGCCCAATAGCTTCTCTTAAACCCTGCTGTAACCAATGGTTACGATTTGGAAACACATCAAAGTGGTAGAACACCACGGACGTGTTTCGGAATGACTTCTGGTGCTGTTAACATTAATGTTTGGTGGCATTTACTAAATGGAGATCCTGTCACAGTACCATGATGTCCTGCTGACAGATAGCAGGAAGCCTTACTATCATGTACGATAATAATTAAATAAATTCTTCTGTGCATGTTAACTAACAATCATAACTGGCACACGGTGAACAATTTACAGTAATAGGAACAACAACACAGCAGACTGTAGGCAAAGTTTTAGAACATGTTCAATGTATATTTGTGAATGTATCGATGCCCAGCAATATTTAGTCCATTCCAGACGCTAAAAATTTCAGAACAATCTGCAGAGCTTGCTGTAGCTCTAACGGCAGGTAGATGAAACGAGGTTATCTCGAGAAGAAGGCGATAGGAAGATTGAAGGGTGATGGGGGAGTAATTATGTCGTGTCGAATGTGGCAGCCCGCGAACCGCTTATCAGGCCGGTCACACACAATGGACACCTTGTTCTGGACCGTAAAACTCGTGCTAACGGCAGCGGGCCCATTAAACGGACATAAACCTCACGCTGTTTGCAGATGATGTGAAAGGTGCTTTTGTTGCTAAGGTAGGAGAGAACAAACAGGTGTGCTGCAGGTACACAGCAGAGGTGGAGGATGTGCGTGCGCGCGTGTGTGTGTGTGTGTGTGTGTGTGCGTGCGTGGTGGGAGGGAGTGGACCTAAGGTCAGTAATATATTATACAGTTTCCCTGTCCAAGCTGTACATTGCACAGATAGAAACTTCTGACTTGAATTGTGACCTCCCAGCTGCACCCCTCCCCCCCCCACCGCTCATCTGTGTTGGAGAAACACTACTTCTCTTCCAGCTTCCAGGATCATGGAATCTGTAGACAGAAAGCAGAGAAGGTCATTGAAGCAGATGAACGAGTGTCTATGGGTCACAACCATAGTTTGGATTTAGGTTTGGATAGTAGAGGATAGGTGTTTAGAAGATGGACAGGTGGATGGATGGATTCATGGTAGGGACATATCCAGACTGACTTTAAGGAAATCTCAAAAATTTCTCACCAACCTTCACGCACATAATTAAAGTAGATTTTTGTGATGGCTTTGGTTCTTCATCAAAGCCAACCCTACACCCTCAGACACATAATGAATCTCGGTGCAGCAGGTAACATGCTTTGTGGCAGTGCTTCTTGTTAAAGGCGCTATTTAAATAAAATTAAATTGAACTGAAAACATCAAAGATGTTTTTCTGGACCAATGACTCAGTTAAACTACTTCAACATAAATCCTGTGGAAATGGAAGTCTAGCACAACACCGGAGAAATGATGAGCGGTCCCCCTGCAAGGGGCACTATAGAAAAGACTCGTTTTCTACATGTCGGGGTGGGAATGCTGAGACTGTGTGGGAATTCCCTCCTGCAGAGGTCCACTATTTTTCTTAAGCAGTGCAGAGCTGCAGTCAGTCTTCTGTCTTTCTGTAATTAGTGAGGGGACAAATGAAGCTTCACAATGCATGCTGGGTGGGGGGAGCATCCTAGACTACTTTGGAACCAGCGTTGATTGGTTAGTTCTGGATAACCCCCCCCATCACTACCATCACTATCTGCAATGCACATGCTTGCATTGATTTCTGGGAAAGGCACTTTGGGATTACTCCAGTGGTAAATCAATCCTTGTACTTGGGGACAAATAATAACTTTGGTTAAAGGTACTGACATAATTTAATGTCACATTTCACTTGCAATGTGAACTTTAAAATTTGTGTTAAATGTCTGTGGGAGGAGGTTTCCTTTAATCTGAATGGCTCGGTATGTACAGATGTGCCGTTGACAAGCATGAGGTCGTTTTATTGCCCGCCTTTGATGTCTGCGGCCTGCGTGGAGAACTTTGCAGACGCGCTTCACATTCCTGGGCGCTGATTGGTGTCTTCTCAGCAGTGAGCTGAACCGTGCCATGTTCAGCCATGAACATGGCTGGAGTGGGAAGGAGCCCAGGAATACCAGCCAGTCTCCACCGGGATATATGGCCGAAATTGACGCATGGCCCTTTAATACCCAGCAGACCACAGCGGTGTTTAAGCACACCATGCATTAACAGGCGGGGGTGGATGAGTGGTGGTCTTCAGGAGAGTGGGGTGGTCCGCGAATCCAACTACTAATATTGTCTAATGTTCTACCAACGTTGCACTTTCTCTTGACATGTTTGAAACATATTCCAAGGTCGGTTACAATAAACGGAGCCGCTCTTCATAACAGAAAATAAACTTCACTGGGCCACAGTACACTGACTACTTAATACATTCACATCAAAACAGCACCAACAGGCTGATTCATCAGTTTAATATTAACAACTTTAAGATGTCCATTATTTAAATACTGTCGATTGTATTGTTATGGCTGGATAATGATATTATTAAGTTTATTTTATAATTTATTTAAACCTTTGATGGTATTTGTGTTGTTAATGTATTAGTCAATCAATCACCTTTCAGTTAAGTTATAATCATACAGGCCTATGTCTGGATTAGAAATTCGTTGTTAAAGAATTGCCATTATTTTGGTAAAAAGGGCCAAATATGCATGTAAAACTGAAGTCTTTAACTTGAATGAAGGTGTCAGGTTTGTTGCACACTTAAATCCGTTTTATTTAATCAATTTCTGTTTCAGCTTTATTGCAGACGAGGCTTGCTCAATTAAAAGACTGTCTTTCACAGTAAATCGTATTCTCATTAATATCATTTTTCTGAATAAGCTGTGTTATTAATCCTATTCTTTCTTAACACTTACTGGAACTATTGCTGCATTAAAATTGCACATCTATCAGGTAATGTTCAAAAAATCGCTGAAACAATAATATAGGTCAATTAAGAATGATTTATGAAGCAGTATTTATGAAGTGTAAATATAGATCTTATATATAGCGTCTTAAGTGGCTTTCATGGCACCTGCAAGTTCGAAAGACAATCAGCTTTTTTTTTTTGTACTGACTGGTTGCTTTTCTGGCGCACAGTCCGTGACAGACCACCTATCTTCCATCTAGGTGACAGACCACCTATCTTCCATCTAGGTGACAGACCACCTATCTTCACACACCTGCCCGCATTCTTACTTAACACTGAACTGCCCTATAAGCCAGACTTATCTGTCAGGTGGTGTTTGCTGCGGTAAATAAAGAATCCCCCCACACATTGTTTAGGAAAACCTAGGTGTAGGTGGTCCTGCAGTCGCCACTGAGACGGATGTCGAACTGATGCCTATGTGGAGCCATTGTGTTGTTTTAATGGGACCAAAACCTGCAACTTGATACGTACTGAGAAGGTCTCTGCCGCCAGTTAAGTCCCCGTTCATACATGTGGTCGTTTTCTCTGGAAGAGAATCGAAGATTAATTGTGCTCTTGAAAAAAATCTTTGACATCCGAGCCCAAAAAATATATTTAGATTTTCGGTGGAATCATTCTGGTTAATTCAACTTGCTTTACTTGATTTTTTATTTTTATTTTTTTTCAACGAGGTGTTAAATTTCGTTTTCATTTTAATTTCATATTAATTTTGCCGTTAGCTCAATTTCAAACTCTCTAAAATGCGAATTAGTAAGATCACCTTATATAAGGACTGTTTAAACCCAGCAGTGAACGCCCTGAATTCCTATAGCCTCTAAGTAAACGTCAATGTTCATCGCCACTTAAATTATCTTCTCAGTTTTCTTATCTTTACAATATTTATTCTCCTAAATGAGCTGTTAATTTTTTTTAGATTTTCTACGTTATGAAAAACCAATTTAGAGGTCTAAAAATGAAAGAAACCTAAAGTTAGGAAATAAGGAAGAATGCTGTTATCATTTACAATATTAGTACAAATATAATAATCATTTTCATAAACATCATCATCAGCAGCAGCGTTATGTGGCATCTAAACAGGGGTGGTGGTAAATAAGAGATTAAAACAGTTCCATTGTAGACTTGTCCAGCTCTCAGTGGTCCCTCGTCTGGCTGGGAGACCTGCGACGTCAGCCAATCAGATTGCGGGGAAAAGGATGGCTGAGAGGAGGATGGAGAGAGACACTGGAATGGGACAAGGCAGGTACACTCGTGACTTCCCTGGCCTGAGGACTAGAGGAGTGGGCCATCACAGAAGAGAATGAAGAACTGAAGACGTACGGCTTGGGGCCAAATGAAGACCTGTGGAACATCCGGGAAACTGCCGTCCGTTAATCGTTAACTGTTGAGTGATGTTACTTTCGATTTCTATTTTCAGGAGTAGACTTGCGCGCTCCGGCCCTGGGGTCACTACACCTGTCTCAGGTGACATCGTGACATTTTCGCTCCAGGTGACCATGACAGCCTCGGGCTGAACTCAGAACGCTGCGTACTTTTCATGTTACACTCCAGTTTTTAAAAATCGGTTTTCGCGTTTCAAACCCCACGGAAGTTCTATGGAGAAATCGAAAAATTTCCGAATCGATTCCCTGTTGGCGGACGAATCCCACGGGGGAAATCGTGATGCCCCGCCGAGTGTGAACCACGGCGGCCTTACCGGCATCGCCAGCACCTGCCGGACACCGGATCCACAGCCTCCCAGGGGCATCCAGTTTCAGTCGGGAATCATGCCCAAATCCGCCCTGCTTCTAAGGCATCCAGGACTCGTCTCACTTTGCCAGGGTACAATGCCTGGGATGTATCCGGCACCACTGTACCCCATCCCGGCACCGGGAAGGGAGCATCAAGTCTATAACTACTGTGGATTCCCTCACCTGAGCTGCCCCGATTCAGAACAGCCTCTGGAGCACTGGATTGGGGCTGGGGTCCTGGTGCCGGGTCTACCGGGATGCAGCTGTAAGAGAACCCGACTTTTTAACCAGTTCATCTTCAGCCTTTTGGTTTTCGGTGGTAACTCATTGACATCTGCTGTCGTCTCTGAAGTATTTTGTGTAAAACAGTGACGGTTTAACGTGAATTGTCATTTGCACATAAATCTGTAAATACATTTTTTCATTTTCTAGAACATTTGCAGAACGTCGCATTTTCCCGATTACTCAGGATTAATTTGCCTCCGTGTCCCACACCGGGTTTGAGATGTTAGTTTCTGCGTTAAAAATGATGCGCAGAAACTTGTGATGTGGCCACAGTAGCTGAGCATGGCGTGAAGGCTTCATTTTAATTAAACACCAATCAATGTTTTAATTTTGTCTCAGGGAATAACGTTTAAAAAATGAGGGAAATTCTTAAACAGATGACGACTTTTCACCAAGTTAGAAATCGTGCATCAGACCTCGATATTAATTGTTCCTGAGACCCTCGACTTAGCAGATGACTGTTTAATTTCTCTCGCATGGCGCAATTAATTTCCGTAGAATTTCGCGCAAATGCACAACTTAAAAAATGAGTAAACTTCATTCGCCGGGATGAATGATCTTTGCGCATGAAAGATACCACACTTACAATCCAAAACGATCACTTCGCTTTTGCCAAAAATTCCAGAAGGATACAGTTTAATGTAACAGGTTACAAATCAAATTTCTTCACCTGAAAATCGGTTCTGATTGCAAATCCCGACGGGGATAAAAATTTCGATACTTTCTGATGTGTTTTTAAATTACAACATGTGTATTTGAATTATTCGACAGTCAGTGAAGCATGACTTCAGTTACACACGTGTTAAAGTTCCTAAGACCCTATTTACTTGTCAACACTAAATCTACATAAATCTTCACACACAGAATTTCAGTTTTATGGTCGCTTTTTCAAAGCTGCGATCTGTAACTTTGTACAAATGAGCACAAAAGAGCACAATTCATAAAGATGAGCACCATGTAACCAAATTTTTACTTTTTCTTGTTCCTGGACAGAAAGTGTTATTTCCCAGCTGCTTATGTCTAAAGTAAATTTAAAAGACCCATTTTTCTCTTCAAACTTTGCTTTTGTGACCTGG
>JAACJT020000082.1:45271-56595 GCA_009936485.2 Gymnarchus niloticus
CAGCATTCAGACGAGGTTACACTGTTTCCTCTTCCTCTCCAACAGTTTCCTCCTCATATTCCCAGTTACTCCACAGACTTTTTGGTCTTTTCTGTATCAAGCTGCAGCACCAAGATTAATAAGCTTGTGGCGCCCTCTACTGGCACTAAGCCTTATTTACAACATACCATTATCAAAAGAGTATCTGCAAATGTGTTTGCAGCCACTCTTGTTTTTTTGTGGATATTTTTGAATAACTTTGCCACTCATATGACTTCTGCTGCTTATGCCCTCTACAGGCAACTAGTTGTTATGTGGAGCCTGTCATTGCATGCATTCAGCAGGGTGCCATCTTGTGGCAGCCTGCAGTGTGCTACGGCACGGCAGAGTCCAGCCGCACCTGCTTCCTGGGGGTGGAGACACAGAGGCAGCTGGTGTGGGAAGGCTGGGAGCCGGGCCAGGAGGTCACAAAGAACTTGACGCTCAAGAATGTGCACGGCAAGCTGCAGAAACTACGCTTTAGGTGGGTCCCGAGTCATGGGTTCGAGGTCACCTGTAGGAACACCCAGGGGACAGCATCTTGGACGGGGGGCTAGTCAGCAGGCGGGGGGGTGAACATTTACCCTGGGTGTCATTCCACACAGGCCTCCTGTCTCGAAGGTCTTCACCACGCTGTTCCCCCAAACCATCTTTCTGAGTCCTGGGATGTCCTTCTCACTGCCTGTCACCTTCCGTCCTCTGGAGAAGGTGACAATCTTAATCGTCTGAGGAAGATGGAAGGAGATGCTCTGTTTGGTGTTTAAGTATTAGTCTAAAACTGAACTGAATATTAAACTAAATTGCATATCAATATGCATAATGGAATAATAGTTATAAAAAATTTTGCATTTCGGTTTGCTTATTCCATTTTGGATGAATAAAGATTTAACAATTTAGCAAAGATGTAAGAATGACAGCAGCATTATAGAACAACACAACATTCGTTACTGTTATTCAGTGGTAAAAGTCTGATAGGGCAATTTAAAGCAGTTTATAAATAAAGCTGGCTGCCGTAATGAAACTAAAATGATAAATTCTAGCCATTGCTTCATGGTGCTGGTAATGTCTTCATGTTAAACATACACTACATCTGCACATTAACTGTATAAATGGCTCAGAGAAGTAGCCAAAACATTGTGAAGTGAAGGCCACAGCCATCTGTGAAAGACAGAAGCATATGACCTGTAGGAGTCTTCACTGAAAGAGCATGACGACCTTCTCCCGCTGTCACGCACTTATCACCTGGAGTAGGTTGAATACTCGGACAGCATTGAGTTCCAGAGCAGGACCGGAACCTTCCAGGTGTCTCTGCACGCCGTCCCACCTTGGCATGCCCTGGAGGCTCCCGACACGGTGCTGCTCCCCACGTGTGCCGTCCAAGACGACTCCCAGACCGACTTTGTGTTCCGCAATGCCAGGCAAGCTGTAACCGGGGAGGGTCTGAAAAATAACTGTGTTTGCTTCACTTATGAGATCAGTCATCTGCACCCTTTGGGATGAACAGTGCATTTTATTATTCTTTATGTACTGCATTTAAAAATGTCTCACTTTTAATTGTCTGCATGTGCGTGGTACCACAGTAGTTCACTGGGTGCCGCTGTTGCTTTCCAGCCCCAAGGCTGAGGGTGCGAATGCCTCCTCTGCTCAGTTTGTCTCTTTTCCGTCTCCTCCATTTGTCTCCTTGTCCGCTAGTTCGAAGTTCACAGAGGAGATGAGGCGAGGGGGCGAAACTAGGAAAGTGCATTCTTATGGAAATGCTGCAACAGTCATGTGCGATTGTCCTTTATGAGTGTCATATGCTAGAGTAATTCTCTTCCATGGAGGGGCCCCTGCCAAAGCAGACATCTGAGGGAAAGTTTGGCTTCCTACTCTCGTCTCCTGCGGTGATGGGACACCCTTCAATATCTGCAATTTGGAAGCATTTCAAGGGCCGGAGGATAGGAAACAATCAGATCAGACGAGATAAGGGAATTGAGACACAGCATTACTGTGTTGCTTGGGTTTCCCCCCATAATCCAAAGACAGCTGATTTGGTGAATTGTCCATAGTGTGTGAAGGGCCCCCTCCCCATCTACCATGATCCTTGGCTCAGTACCCGCTATTGCCTGGGATTGGCTCCAGCCCCCCCCCCCCCACCTGTGATCCTGTACCAGCTAAGCTACTAAAAGATGGTTAGATGGATAAACGTACATAGTAAGCCAAGTTGATTTACCTCTGAAACACACACACACACACACACACACACACACACAAACACACGCACACACCTCTGCTCCTCGTGGGTCTCACTAACATCCCACTCCACAGTAAACTCCAGACCAGCTTTGCGTGGGAAGTCAGAGCCCCATTCTGGCTATCGCCTGAAGTGGGCCAGCTGGGTCCGGGCGAGGAGTGCCGCATGTCAGTGTACTTCAGACCACAGAAGGCGCTAGTGTACCAGGAGGAGGCACATTGCACCTTCGGCCACCAGGGGGAGCGCCGTTGCAGTGTTCTGCTACGGGGCTTGGGTGAGTTGCTGCGGATGTGCTGCCACGTTTGTTGTAGGTAGCATAGCTCTATGACATCACGTTCTCAAGAAATGAGGCGTCCAATCACAGCGCTGTCAACTGACAGGAACGAACTATTTTATCCAATGGGAGGTGGGTTAAAGTAGTCATTGACTGGCAGCACACAGTAATCCCACCCACTGTGTGTCTCACAGCTGCATTTTAGCCTGTATTGCTTGCCACATGTCAATGGTGACATATGATGCAGCCTTAGAATGACATAAGTTGTTTTTCTTGTTTGCCCCGTGCAGCTTCACGCATGTTTCATGTCCAGAATACAGTCCACTTCCTCCATCCTTATATGGAAGTGATGGCTACCTCTGGTTCGTATGGCGGTCATGTCTGTAATGGCGATTTAGTGTTCGCTCCCCTGCCTTCACAGCTAAATATCCGTACCTCCAAGTGAGTGCCCCCCAGAAAGAAGGAGACTATGGCCTGCTGGATTTCGGGACTGTGCCAGTGGGTGGTACCACAGAGAAACACTTTGACATCCTCAATCCAAGTCAGGTGAGCTGTTTGTAGAAGAGAATCAGAAAAAGGTCATAAAGAACTTTGGAGATCATTAGATTTGTTTATGGGGGTCTTTAAATGATAATGGCTTTTTTTCCCGTCCCTCTCTGCCAGGTGAGCGCCCCCTTCAGGCTGAGCGTGCTGCGTCGACCTGCCTTCCTAGAACCGGCGTTCCACTTTGGCGTGCGAGCGGGCCGTGTGGTGCCTGGAGCTACACGGAGGGTGGCGGTTCGCTTCTCGCCCCAGATGGTGGACTGCACCAGCGTGGACTATGTGTCAATCTGCTGCCCTGGGGCAGTCAGCAAAGCCCTGCTCAAAGTCAGGGGCACCTGTGTAGGTGTGGAGGGACGTTGTTTCTATACCTAATCAATGCTTTAATTCTCTTGCCTTGGTTGCTGTTGTAAAGCCTCTAATATCAGACTTTTTAGAGTATGTTCAGGATTTCACGTCATGCTTTTAGAGAGGCTGCTATGTCACATCTGGATGGGGTCTGATGAAATGGTCCTGTCTGGTCGTTGGGTCGAGAATGTTGAGGAACAGTTGGGAGGTGGAATTGTGGTAAATGTGGAGTTAATGGCTGATGTGTGGCCCAAAGGATTTGTGGGTATTTCTGGAATAAAACTGCTCTGAGAGCAGATCTCTGACTGGGTGATTAGCATGTATCTCTGACAGCTGGTCTCTCTGCCTGGGCTTTGGCTTGTGGGTCTCACATCTCCGCATGTCTCTGACTGCTGGTCTCTCTCTTCTCACCCGAGATCTCTGGCAGCTGATCTCTCTGCCTGGGCTTTGGATTGTGGGTCTTACATCTCTGCATGTCTCTGACTGCTGATCTCTCTCTTCTCACCCGAGGTCTCTGGCAGCTGATCTCTCTGCCTGGGCTTTGGATTGTGGGTCTTACATCTCCGCATGTCTCTGACTGCTGGTCTCTCTCTTCTCACCTGAGATCTTTGACTGCTCTTTCCTTTTTAACAAACCCTCAGGTCCGTTGGTATCTTTGGGAGTGACGGTGCTGGACTTCAGCTGCCTGAAGCTGGGCGAGGAGGCAGTGCGCACTGTGGACGTGTCCAATGCTGAAGCGGCTGAGGCACACTTCCAGTTTGACGTGGATGCCAGTAGCCACAGCGTCTTCAGCCTGGAGCCCCCGTGCGGCATCCTGCCTCCCCGTAGCTTCCTCACCATCCGCGTGCGTTTCCGGCCACAGTGCCCTATTGCCCACTACAGGAGAGTGGCCTGTTTGGTGCTGCACAGGGTATGTGTGGAAGGGCAAATGGACAGACATCTTGAAACAGACCTGACCTCATTCACATCTTTGATTCTGGGCTCTAATTCTGCCCAAGTCTCTCTGTGTCGCTCACATCGCACACACACACACACACACACACACACACACACACACACACACACACACACACAGTAGCTGAGCTGTGCTGTAACTTGGACAATGCAGCGACTCATTTGTCGACTGTCTCCTTTTTCAGGAACCTCTGTTCCTGGATTTGATTGGCACCTGTCACTCAGAGCAGCTGACACCCATGATCCTTAGCCCAAGGCACTTGCGCCTGTACCAGACTCATCTGGCCCGTGGGCTGACCTGCTACCCCCCCGATGTACTGTGTGCCATGCTGCAGGAGAACAAATTGCAGCTCGACCAGGAGGGGGCGCTCTTACCACCAGAGGTTAGGCCTAACAGTTGGAAAACACAGAGGTTTTTTTAAACTTGGAGAGGGTTCATCCGTATTAATTACCTCAACAATAATTACCATAAAGGCCCTATCCGCGCTAAATGTAATGTGAGTAAACTTCTGGCAGGTTCTAGTGTAGTATTGATAGAGGATATTATGGGTTTTCCCCTTAGATGAAGATCCCTGGCTCAGATCCTCCACTGTGCCAGGGGGCGCCCATGGACGAGTACTTTGAGGCGAGAACTGGAGCGACTCCCCCGGTTTCCGTGGACCCCCCTGAGCTGCTGTTTGTCTGCCGGCAACGCTCGCTCTCCATCTCACTCACTAACCACACCAAAGGCACGCTCAGCCTGATGTGGACTGCAGCCCCCAGGACAGATTTCAGTGTGGAGCCCGCCTCCTGCGACTTAGCGGCCCTGAAAAGCACGGCGTTCCGGGTCGTCTACAGACCCCAGCAGGACAACATGCTGCACGGGGCGCAGCTGGAGTGTTTTGCCTTTTACAAGGTGCGGGATGCGTCACTGTAGAGGAGTTCCAGGATAGGGGCCATGCATTGAACTTAGGCAGGCAGGAGACGGAAGGCTGGTCGTTTTAAACCCTAAGAGGCTGGTTGGAAAGTCCTGTCCTGGGTAGGTGTGGAGGGCCTTCTCATGTTTACCGTTGGGATGTCCATCTAGGTTCTCAGGGACCATCACCAAGTGGACGATTGCACGCTCTGCCCCCCCTGGTGCATCACTCTTAGGGTCAGTGGCCACTCCTTCCAGCCAGGCCACGAACACTTCACCCCCTGTGCCATGCTACAGCACTCCCTAGTGGTGAGCCATTATACCAAGTACGTGTATGTTGGTCATGTGTATGTCACTCCCATTCCTCCGTAAAGCCCCTGCCATGCCTTTTCTAGGTGTTTCCTCCCTTGGCAGAGCCATGTTACCGGACAGTCCTCCTTCGGAACACAGGGGACCTGCCCCTCACCTTCAGGTTGGACTGTGACGAGGAACACTCTGTCACCGTGAGGCCCACCAGTGGCCTGGTGCAGCCTGGCACTCACCAGATCCTCCTGCTCAGGAGTGCCCCTGTGGCTGACAGACCTCGCCAGCATCTACTCCCCCTGCTGTTCAACGGGACATCTGAGCACACCCAGGTAGTGTGTACCCATACGCGTTCTCCATACTTTCCTCTAGGTGGCGCCACACTCGTACTGCCCTCCTCCCTCACACTCACAGGCGCTGACTGTAATCGCTGGTGCTGAGAGGCCGCGGGTGGCCCTCGAGGGGGATGGCAGCCTGTCCTTCAAGCCCACGGCGGTCGGCTCACTTTCCACGCGTTCATGGCGGCTCAGGAATGCGAGTCGCACTCCACTGTGCTTCCGCTGGTGTGTGCGGAACCCCGAGGACAGTGTGCTGTCTGTCGAGCCAATGGAGGGCCTCCTGCAGCCCAATGAGAGTTCGGTGAGGCGCGGAGGGTCGTGGAAACAGAGCTGCACCTGCACATAATTTCAACAGGAGCATTGTTTGTGCTGAATGGCACTTTTATGCAAATTTAGTTCTTCTTGACATTCACATTGTTTCAGCTGTGTCATTGCCCGGTTTATCCAAGTCTGGGAGTAACGTGCTGTGATTGGCTGTGTCCCAGGAGCAACTGTGGTCCTTCACGCCATTGGCCGAATCCTTATACACTCTGACACCCAGTGTGACGTTCTGGCCAGCCCAAAGCCCCCAATGCAAGAAGTCCCAACTCTTAGTTCGGGTAATGGGGTTTGCATCACAGGGCTCCATTCAGGTATCTGATCCTGCATCACTGAGTCTTAGCCCCACAGTAGATTGAACACCCGTACCAGAATCTTAGATCGGACCTTCTCTTGCAGGCCGAGTGTTCTGTAATTGACTTGGGCGACGTGCAGGTGGGCAGTTGCCAGTCATGTGACCTGCCCTTGCTCAATAACGGCCCCTGTGCCCTCCGCTTCTTGCTGGATGTGCAGCAAAGCATCATGGTCGGAGGCCTGGAGCAGGACGCCCAAGGTGACCTTCTTGGTAAGAGAAGATGGTAATGTCTTTGTTCCTCGCTCAGGTTTGTTATTCTTTAAACTGTGGGACCATTTTGGTTGTAATGTACTTAGTAATCAGCAAATATCTGCAATGATTATGGTTGTACATTTCCCTCCCTTTCTCTAGCCCTTGAGCTGGACTGCCAGGACGGTACCATCCCGGCCCGGTGCAGGATGCTGATCCGCTGCACGGCGAGATTGGCACGTAGGGCTAACTACTGTTGGTCCGTCCGTTACCAGATCCTGAGCTTCAACGGTACTGGAAGGCCCAACTCTCCGTGGCTTCCTCAGCCAATCAAAGCTTATTAAACATGGAACAATCAAGTTGTCAGGAGGACTTAACAGGAGGAATTAAGTAATGGGAATCCTCAACTGGCCAGCATGGATGCTTTAAAAGGGCTGGGGTTCATTTTTAGAAGTCCAGTAAAACCCCTGGAAAATAACATCTAAATGTTAAAATGAGCAGATCATACATCGTCCTCCTGATCTTAGCTGCTTTTATCAGGTGATGAGTTTCACAGCTGGCATCCTTGTCCTGTCTCTTTGGCACCCTCTGCAGGCTCTGCCCTTTCAGAACCCCAGGCTCTGTGCCAGGTACAAGGCCGGAGCTCGTACCCGACACTGCAGGTGGTAGATGCCAAGGGGAGTGGGGCTGTTGAGGGCCTGGGAAGAGCGCAGCTTTGGAGTCTACTGTCTGTGAGGCCCCTCAATGCATACCTGCGGCAGGACCCCAAGCCGTTGGCACTTGCCCGTAGGCCCGGTTCACGCAGGTGACTCCTTGCACCCGTGGCATTGCCCCCACCCCACTGACCCAGCTTCATGGTTGATCACATATCGTGTGTCTGCGGATTACCCCCCCCAAGGGCCCAGGGCCGTCCGTCTGGATTCATGCCCGCTGTGTTGACCTTTGACCTCTGTGGGGCACCACTGGGATCAGAGCCCTCGAGTGTGACACTGACGCTGGAGAACATTGGCAGCATCGCCGTGGACTGGTGTGTGTGCTTCAGTCATTAGTGGCAATATGACAGGACTTAACCAGTCCTCTGTCTTTAATGGTGACCCCCTCTCCCAAGGTGCTTCCTGTTTCCAGAGGACGAGGACGCTGAGCTGGTGTACTCGGCAGAAACCAGCGAGATCACACCTGCTGAGCAGGTGCAGAACAAGCAGCTTTTCTCTGTGATGCCCTGCGCTGGCAAGCTGCAGCCTGGCCAGCAGGGGGCGGTGGAACTCGCCTACAGGTTTCACACCCTCTCATGGTGATATCTACACAAGCACCCTGACATAACTCCTCTACAACTCTGCTCTCACACATTCTCGAGTATCAAGGAATAAGTTTCCAGGGCCCTCTGGAGGAGACTTAGATGAGTGTTGACACTTGAGGACAGAAACATTCTGACTAAGTGTGAAAATCACAGGCACTTACAGATTCCTTCCCACCTCCAGCTTTTACTATCGTCTTTCCCAGTTCATTCTGTTAAGGGGAGGGGCTTACTGCTTGGTGCGACAGACAGGGATAAACTCCCAAACAGACAGAAACACACCTAGATCTCTGTCTGAACACCTCTATCTGCCTATGAAGTGACAGGACATTGATGGTCCGTTCTGTCCCAAAGGCATGAGTTTACCGGCGTTGACCGCCTGCCGGTCCTTCTGAAGCTGTCCCATGGCCATGAGATCCAGGTAAGGGGATGCGTTGGTATACACAGTCTCTGGTGGCATGTTGTTTTTGAGTCTGGAGCTTGATGTGTTTCATGCCTCTGCATTTCCAGCTGAACCTCACTGGAGTAACCGTGGCATTGGACTGGCATTACGTTCACTTCGCATCATCCAAACACAGCTTCGCACCCGTGGCCATTGGAGGGTTCAGCCCCCCCCGGCAGGTCTACAGTGCTCTCCGTGTGCTGATCCCCTTGCCCACCTGCCCACCCTCCCTTGCATCCCTTTCTTTCAACCCATGTTATCTCTGAAGACATCACCATTTCTAACTGGCGTCAGCTAACATTGGTAGCAGCTAATAGTATGTCCAGTCTTTCTAGCTGATTGTTTTCCTGAAACGGTATAGGTTAAGTAGCAGGCTTTGGGGTACAACAACACTGGCAGATCTCCTCATCTTGAACCTTAACTGCCATCCTCTCTGCCCATGTGCCTGCAGATCTATGACCTGTATAACGCTGGGGCCATCCCCGTGACCTACTGTGTTGACACGGCAACCCTGGAGCAGCTCACAGTCGACACTTTTGGACATCCTGTCCTGCAGTGCCTGAACCCCAGTGGGGAGGTGCAGCCTGGCCATACAGCCTCCCTTCTGTGGATATTCTCTCCCCTCGAGGCCAAGAGCTACACTGTGAGTCCACCTTGACTCTAGCCTCCCCTCCGAGACATACCTGGTCACAGCGGTGTTTTTCCGTTCTCTGTGGTTCCAGGTGGATGTATCTATTGACATACTGGAGGGAAACTCGGCACTAGTCACCTTCCAGGGTTGTGGGTTTGATTCTCGGGACCTGGGGAACTCGGCCCCCCTGCAGCTTCAGGGAGACCAGGCCAATGTAGCCTGCCCTCGACGGGTGGCCCTACCTGGACAGGTGTGGGAGGACACCCAGCAGACATTGTCAATGTGTGCTGTATGTTTAAGATTTCGAGCCTGCTGTGTACTGCTGCCATGCTAACACCATCCCTGAGCTGTCTGTGGACTCCGTCTCCTATGATCCCCCTGGGATTCACTGCAGCTGGCCGTCCTGTCGCTGGAGCAGCTCTTGTTAGGAGATGTCCCCATCTGCTCCCGTACCACCCGCATCTTCTTCCTGAAAAACGTCTCCGACGTGGACGCGGTCCTCTACACCTGGAACCTAGCCCAGCAGGCCTACCAAGAGGTTTGTGTGTGTGTGTGCCAGTGGCTAAAACACCATGGGGGTGTGTGTGCCTTTGGTCACGCTCACCCCTTCATTCAGCAGGCAGTGCAGGTCAACCCTGCGGAGGGGGTCTTAGCGGCAGGAGAGAGCGTCCTGTGCACCCTCAGCTTCCAGGCATCCGGGGAGCCCTGTTTCTACATGCTGGACCTTATCTGTCAGGTGGATCTCATCACCACACACAAACCTTGGGAGGGAATGTCCGATGAATGTGGCGAAGGTGGACGGCCCCCAACATTAAGGGCACGACTGTGTCGGCAGGTAACAGCAGAGGGCGCTGTGTTGCGGTACGAACAGGAGCTGCTGCAGTGGGAGCGGGAGAAGGAGCGGCAGAGGGACGAGTTCACCATCATGGAGAGTGACGTTATTCAGGTCAGGACATGGTGTGGCCACGCCCTGTAGGCTCCTGGTAGGCGGGACAGAGACCTATTCTTTCCCGTGGATCCAGGACCCACAGAGTGCAGTGATGTGATGTAAACTTCTGTAGTGTCAGCAAAATGGATTGAGCAATTCCATAACTGTGCCACTCAGCCCAGCCTGATGAAAATCTTCTGTGTAGTCAGATAGCGCAGTCAAAAGGTACACGATAACAGAGAATGTGTAACAAAACACTCAGAATTAATTAAATTCAATGCTTTCCTTATAATTCCTCTCTTCACAATACTGACTACTAACATTATGAAAGGATGGAGAGCATCATCTTCTGACCTCCTGAACTCCTGACTCCCAAACCTTAACCCTAACCCTAATCCAGAGATTATTGGAGGAAGGATGGTTTGGAGAGCATCATCATCTGACCTCCTGACCTCCAAACCCTAACCCTAACCCTGAGATTACCAGAAAAAAGATGGTCTGAAGAGTATGCTCTTATGACTTCCTAACCTGTCCCCCTGACATCTTTTCCCACTCTTTTCTCTCTTTCCTTTCTTTTTCTCTCCCCCCTTGTCTCATTTCTTTTCTTCTCGTCATCTCTTCCTCCCTGTCTTCCTCTGTCTCTCCCCAGAGCCTGCCCCCCATCCGCAGCCTCAGGGGTGGTCCTACTGAAAAGCCCTACAGGAGGCCCACCCAAGTGGCCCAGCGTGCCCTCGAAGGGGCTCCCTGCGTGTGGAAGAGGCCGGAGCCTCCACGGCCCTCCCTGATGCACTTGGCCGTGACGGCACACTCGCATGCCGTGCCTGAGTTCCAGCTCTGTTGTCCCTCCGGCCTTCACACATACCACATACAAAGGTACGTACTCCCGGTGTGAGCTTAACGGCACCCCCACCTGGTGAATTGTCACTGCAGTGTGTGATCTGGTGGACACCATTCCAGGAGTTTGCATCACGGGTCTTCTCACACTGAAGCCTGTGAGAGTCCAGCACCTCTGACAGATGCCCCGCTCCTCTATCCCAGCCCAGAGGGAGACATAATCACACACGCCCTCACCTGCATCATCAGGTAAATGGAACACTCGGTACTGCACCCCATGTGACCCTTACTGACATGCATCATAGGGTACCAGCCGCTAGTTCCAGGGAAACCCTGGGTGTGTATAGGTATACACCGTTTTCTGTATATGTGTGTGTGGCTGGGTATATACCGTTATCTGTATATGTGTGTGTGGCTGGGTATATACCGT
>JAACJT020000082.1:56818-68631 GCA_009936485.2 Gymnarchus niloticus
GTGTGTGGCTGGGTATATACCGTTTTCTGTATATGTGTGTGTGGCTGGGTATATACCGTTATCTGTATATGTGTGTGGCTGGGTATATACCGTTTTCTGTATATGTATGTGGCTGGGTATATACCGTTTTCTGTATATGTGGCGGGGTATATACCGTTTTCTGTATATGTGTGTGGCTGGGTATATACCGTTTTCTGTATATGTGTGTGTGGCGGGGTATATACCGTTTTCTGTATATGTGTGTGTGGCTGGGTATATACCATTATGCCTTTCTGTGTACAGGAGCCTGCTGGGGGACCCCGTGTTCCATCAGGCCCTGGAAGACAGCTTTAACGAGCCCGTCCCATACTTCTCCCAGTTGCGGACCCCGCAGCCTCAGCATTCACAGCCACCCCCCTCCCCAGGGGCCTCCCCTCCCTGGGGCAGTCTCAGCTTTTCTGCTGGCCCTGACCGAGCCCCCGGATCGGCACGGGGAACACACAGCAGCACGGACCCGTCCTGTCTTCCTGGGCCAGAGTCCCTGCAGGGTCAGGACCTGAAGGAGACCATTCACAGGTGTGGGGCGGGGACGAGTCTTGGCACAGCATTCTGGGTAATGTACGTTAAGCGTAGCTCCTAGCAGAGTGTGATCCCCACGCCAGGCTGCCCGAGTTCCGTGACCTGACTGAGGATGTGCTACTCAACACTCTGCAGAACCTGATGAAGGAGGCATCTCGCGGGGAGCTGGTCCTTACCGCCCGTCCCCGCGTCATCGCTCTCCCGCCACCCTTGTCCAGGTCAGCCATGACGCGCGTGTGTGTGCAGGTGGTCCAGGATGGATTTAACCATAACGGTCTGTGGGTCTCAAACCTCTGGTTGACATCAGAGGTGCGGATCCATGTTAGGTCACTGGCACTCAGCTGCATGTGACATTAACTTTCAGGAAGGTCTCCCAGACACTGGCAGAGGAACTTCGGCAGGTTCTCGCAGCCTCTACTCCACCTTAGAGGAGCACCCTGACCCCGTGTGGGGGTGTTGGTGATTCAGAACAGTAGGCTTGGTTCTAATCTAAAACAAAACACTTAATAAATTGCCTTTATTTACAGATAATTGTTAATGTGTCTGTCTAGTCAGTCTAAAAACTCATCATGGGGCAGAAAGTAACACAGGTTTAAAACATGAACACAGCAGGTTGTGAGTTTGAATCTCAGGAAGTCCGGCTAGATCTCTGTTGAACAAGCTGTTTACTCTAGGCAGTGCTGTAAAAGCCCAACAAACTCGATCACTATAAGATTCAAAGTTGCTTTGGATGAATGTGTCAGCTAAGTAACTACAAGCATAGAAACAGGAGGAAACTGAGTGCCAGAGCTTTAAATATGACGATTTTTGTGAGCAGGTAAGACTTACTGGCTACCAGATTTAAAATATGATCAAAGTGATTTGCAGTCAGTATCAGCCTTCTTCGCTAGATGGAGTAAGATCATGATCGATCTGTAGCATTCAAATATTTTCAGTAACTTTAAACCACCGAGTAATAGAAAATTCAAAATCATGAATACACTCTGGATTACTGAATATTGTCGTTTTAAGTAGTCAAAATACACAGTAATTATATTTTCATGAAATGTCCACTAGATGTCAGTGTTCCAATAAACTGAAGTTATATTATTTCTAACTCTGGTTCCCACAGAGTATCATCTGGATGTTTCCCTTATGAGATGTGTGTAGGTGTCGGGGGAAGTCGTTAAGGAGTAAACTCTGGCTCCACATAAATTAGTGCCCCCTAAGCAGCATTCCGACTCCCCCATGGTTCGGTAATTTGAACAGCCCCTCTTTTGTTTTCCTGATGTTGCCACTCTGCAGTCCCTGGGCTCTTTCTAAGAAAATGACCACTTCATTCAGTCAAAAACAAACATTCTTGACATTCTCCTTCCGTTGAGTTGCTTCCAGGGTATCCGCCGTTTTAAAGTCGTCCGGGATAACAAGGCATTGGGGCCGGATTGGGACACCCCACTGGAATGCTGGGTAATGAGAGACTCAACCTGCATATGTTAGTGTGGTAAAAAGTCCAGTCCAGCTTTCATCAAGATGATGCTGGATCATTGACTTTCAGATCCAAACATATGTTACTGTTTCATAGCCCCTTCGATGTGAAGATTACCTCTGGAAAGGTGGACTGTTTTCCTTCATGGCTGATTTTGAGTTCTGTTTTTAGAAATCACAGACTTTACAGCCTAGGATAATGAAGGGTGGTCTTTCTCTTTGGTTTGTTTTCAGTCAAACATCTTTATAGAGTTATGAGTCACCTTTTCCTCCGTGATTCCATCGGAGCCCAGAACATTGACTCTGATTGCCAGCTTTTGGATGAGGTATCTGATAATGTGTTAGAGCTGAGATGCAGTTATGGTCAATTGAGTTAACTCATGTAAACTGGATTATCTGGGAAAATCGGAGTATCACTCAATAGCTGGACAAGTATGGTAGCGATATCTTTTTTCCATTCACGAAATTTAGCAGTAGGGTTTTCTACTCTATGAACAAAGAGTTGGGTGCAGCCATGATATTTTAGAGAAATTGTATTTGTCCTGGCCAAACGGCATGACAGCTCACAACTCATTTTTACTGACTGTACGTAAACTCGCAGCCTTTGTGTATGAGCTCTTCGGCTACAATCGCTCCCCTCATACTGACACAGTCTCTCATTGGCTAACCAGTAGTCATGTGACACAAGACTGACATCCTAGTTGGCTATTTGCTCCTGTTGCTGGACAAAACTTGGGCACAGGGTTAGCTTTTGCAGGCATCAAGCCACCAGTGATAGGGTCTTGAAATATAGCCTACATTAACACTGACTCATGTAACTTCAGCTCTGTACTATTCTGTGTACACATTTCCCCAGTGTCTGTTCAGTAAACAGGAACCATGGATACAGTAAACATGACTAGAATACGCCAGACACACGCCCAATTCATCTGAATCTTTTCACAAAGTCAGAAATAGAAGAAGGGTAAACGTTTTACCAAGTAAGTTATTTTATTAATCCGAACGTTAGAGGTGACGATCAGATCAACTCCACTGCTGAGGTTCTTAGTGAAACTTTATTTAAAAGGGATTTTTCTCCACAGTAGTAAAGATTTGGCAACTATAGTATAAAAATAAAAAGTTTACACCTCAAAATTTGTAGAATCACAATTGTTTTGAAGGGATAAATAAAATGAGCTGTAAAAAGGCTGTTCTTAAAAAAAAAGGCAGTTTAGTCAAAAATCAGTAACAGACGGTGTGTTTCCTATTGCAGTTGATCAGGGGTCTGGAGGGAAAGACACCATCACATACGTCTGCAATCGCAAAAACCCCAGTATGCATTCAGAACTCATGTCCTACAACAGTGCTTGATTCGAGTTGCCTTTAAGTACAAGAGGAGAACGTGACAGTAATACTGGACAGGTAGGCTTAAGTCACTTAAAAATACTGCAGACAACAGTTCAGTGGCACCCCCCCCCCCGAGAGCAGAATGCCACTGCCTGAAGGTTCAAGTGAGCGACTGATTACCGTCAGGCCAAAGCTGTGGTGGGATCAAACCTGCCAGCTTTCAGAATGGGGTTGCAGGCTCCATTTCTAGCAGAATACCTACAGGTATGTGAGCTCTGACGGACACAGTGATCATTTCACCAAAAGAATGCTACTCGGAATGTTCCTCACAAATAAAGTGTCTTCAAATAGCAGGAAAAACAGACAACCAAAGAGAAATGGACACAGAGCCAGAGAAACATGCAGGAGAACTGCTCCGCAGGACTCTATGGTCGGGCCGAGGCGGGGAAGCAGCTATGAGACGGTGGTTAGAGGGTTAAGGCACGGCGCCGCACACACAGGCCTTCGTGATTTCTTTGGCGTGATTGGCGTGGGCCAGAGGCGGAGGAGGGGAGGTACGCCATCACTGCTGAGGAGTCTGGGTCTCTACAAACATCTCCGGTCTGAGGCACTCAATGGGACATTGGATGTTCTGCAAGAGACGGTGAAAAGAGTGCCGATTAGCTCCGGTGCTTCCAGATGCACGGCGACCCTTGGTAGAAGTTAAATGCCACTACTTCTATCCCGTTAAGGCAGGGAATTCTGGGTTTGCAGGAACCAGAAAGCCAGTCTGCCAGGGGTTCATACCATCTTGTGCAGAATGTTCTCCCTGTAGAGGCTGAACGCGTCAGAGTTCACCGGCTGCACCAGGGTCCCTTCCAAATCTCTGCCGGGCCGTCGGCAGTTCTCACAGCGCCATCCCTGGTAGGAAGAGGGTGGATGACCAAAAATCAGCTGGTGAAGCCCAGGTGGAGGCAGAATGCCAAATGCCCCGAACACCCATGCCCTCTGGTGGAATGGATGAGTTCTTACCTGCTGCCCACCATAGCAGGTACATGTGCAAATGGCCCCAAGATACTCTTTCTGCCACTGGTTCCCCTGACGGTACACCTTTCCTTCATCGTAACAGGTGGACTCGTCTGCCAAACATTCAGCAGTTAAATCTTGAGGTGGCGCCGTCAATCACGTATCGACGGCGAGCGGTGACTCTGTACCATAAGACACGATTTTGACCAGTCAAGTATGACTTACGTGGTTCACATTTGAACTCGCCCTTGCCATTGCCCAAGCAGGTGCAGGTCATCATGTGACCGTTCTCAGCCTGGCGGTCCCACTTCTCGCCGATGCGATAGTTGTTACCGCCGTCATGGCACCATTCTGGGAAGAGGGTTGGGGGAACCACAAACACGGTAAGATCACTCAGTCGAATTGGGCGTCGGCTAGACCACAGGTTATTCTGTTTTGTCCCTCGGGAAAGTGGGCTATCTAAAAGGACCCCCCTAATGTGATGATAAAATGGAGAGCCATTCACTATGAATGAGCTGAAGGTTTGCAAGGCACCTGGAAATCAACTTTGGGGGACGTATCATACCGCAACGTTCCAACGTGCCGATTGGAGAGGTAAGAATGAGGCGTGTAGCAACTCACTGGACGAGTCGCATCTGAAATGACCACTGCCGAGGCCCAGGCAGGTGCACCAGAGCTTGAAGCCCATTTCGGACATACGCTCCCACTCTGCACCCACGTCGTGATAGGTGGCCGTGAAAGTGTCGTAGCATACGTCACTGTTGGACGGCACACCCTCTGGAACTGTTGGATGACACACCCTCATTTGTTACACCCGCGAGTATTTTGCTGATTTGACAGATTAGTAACAGACCCTGGTAGGTGTGTTGGCACTGCAAGCTAGCTCCTCTGAAATGGGTCTTTACCTGAGTTTCCCGCAGTTATAATCTTCTCTAAGATCTTGTGCCTGAGGGATCCCTTAAGAGCTTCCACTATGACGTTGTACGAGGCCCCAGAGGTCAGGCCAATGAGCGTGGCACTGGTAGACGTCCCCGGGAGACGCATCTGAAGGCAGAGACAAGGAGGAGGCATTAGAATGGGCTTTTGAACTCAATGATGTCTCTGATCTGGAGACAAGGCGGTTTGTGGAAAGGCACGTCCAAAGTTCTGCTTGTGTTGTCGGACAAAACATGCACCTCTGCTGTGGAGGGAACCACACATAATCACCATCCCTTCAATGCTGCTGCCTGTCGGGCTTCTTCCATGCAGTAGGTGTGCCCATTTTAGACCTCAGACTCAAACTGACGTTAGCGTGACTGAACACATTCCGAACTAAACTAGAGATGGGGAGATCATGGGAAGCAGTGATATTCTACCTGTATCAATGAGTGTAATTTTAGTAAACCTCAGATTGGCAATCAAATTTAATTTCCTTTCACAGCACAACAGAGAATCCTTCAACCAAACTTCTACTGGGGAGTCAATTTGGAAGACCACTGGGTCTAATGAGCAGCCATGACTTCTCCTCCTTCTGAAGGATCTACCAGGATCCTCACAGCCTTCATTAAGGAAAGGGCATATCCAAAGCTGTGGCCTTTGGGATACAAGTACACTTACCTGGAACATCTTCTCCCCAAGGTTGCTGATTGGGTTGCAGGACACCACGTAGGCAGAGCTGTGGTGCAATGGCTTCCAGGAGATGGTGGTTTGGGTCAGCGGTTGCTGAGGGGTCCCCGTGTCATTCTCTGCGAAAGAGAAGGGAAAGCCGGGCACGGGGTCCTCATCGAGGCGCACCACGGGTACGCGAACGCCGTCGGGCCCCGCCTGGGGGACGTAGACTAGTGGCTGGCGGCCGTGTGCCAGCGGGTGCTGCCCGTTTCCCCCCAGGCTCTGGTACTCTGTGTAGATATGCTGGCCCTGCTGCCCTGTGATATCTGGTCCACTTGTGCCCAGAAGCTTCACGTGGGTGTCGAAGTTGGTATTGTCTTCGGGCACGTCGAGGACATCGGGGCCAGGGCGGTGACGAATGGGGAGCTGAGGCACTGGGAGCTGCATGTCCAGTTCTAGCGAAGAGATGGGTTAGGGGCAAGCGGGTTAACAGGGGCCTGCGTTAGCCAGCTTTCTACAAGCAGGGGAAACGGATCCAGCAAGTATTCCTGACTGCTGGATCCACCAAGTGACTGCTGCTTAAGCTCGCTGCCGTTTCTTTTGAATACGGACTTTATTCAAAAGTCAGAGCATCGCGTGAGAGCATCTTAAAGGCAAAGCCACTGCTGAGCTTGGTAAGAACAGCTTGTCCTGCAGGAGCCTATTTGTAAGGTGAAGGTTCCAGCAAAGATCTTATCATCCAGTGAAAGAAAAGATGGGTGAACCTTTGTCTTACCAAACCTGGAGCTCAACGGGGGATTACAGACCGTTTGGGTCGGCGTGTACGAGTGGGAATACGGAGGGTACTTACGGGTCGAGGCCTTGCCCACCAGGGCTGCGCTCCGCTGACTGTTTTGCAAGGCTATGATTCTGATGATGTACTCAGTGCCAGGTTTCAAATCTAGGACCAAAACGCACGAGGAAGAAAATTTAAATCGAAGGCCCTTCAGACGAGCCACTTTGTCACTTCACTGTCATTCTGGCTCCCAGAAGAGACGCCTACCGGTGATTGTAGCGTAGCTCATGCCGGCATGTGGGCGAGGAGTGAGCTCTTTCGGGGCTCCACCCGACTCCTCATAGGTGATGTAGTAGCCAGTGATGCGGGTTCGAGGAGGCTCCCATGAGAACGAGATGCTGCTGGGCGTCAGGGAGGTGAAGCGGATGTCGGTCGGAGGCTCCACCGTAGGCTTAGCTGTAAAAATACTGTTACTAGCACTCTGAAAATCGAATTCGGCCAACGGATCTTCCTTTGGAGGAGACACTGAATACGACTGACTACAATACCTCAAAGGGAAATGTGATTGCAACAAAAAGCCATTTGATATCATCAAAGTAATCTTGTGTATTGAGTAGGGTGAAGCTTGTACCTGTAGAGATGGTGAGAATGAAAGGATCACTGCGAGATGCTCCACTCAACGTGAAGATCCGAATGACGTAGGTGGTGCCTGGCTGGAGACCTGAAGGAACAAAAAAAAATCACTCAGTTAAGAAGACTCTTAGTGATCCTGCATCTGCTAACCATGGGGCCGTGACCATGACATGATCAGAATGTAGTCAGAATGTACCAGTGATGGTGTAGGCACGCTCTTCAGCAGGAACCATCCACTGAAGGGGCAAATGGCCACCAGCGGAGGGCTTAGCCTCGATCAGGTAGCCAGTGATGGTTTCTGTCTTCGAGCGCCACGTGAGAGTGATTGAGGAGTCTTTCACGTCCGAGATGCGCACACGCCGAGGGGGGCTGATGTCTGTACCAACACAGGAGAGGTGTGTGGGCTTATAGGTAAAGACCTTAAATCGGGCAGGGGTACCACTGTTGATTGAACAGCAGACAGGCATCGATGCAGGACCATGACAAAAAGACTTACGGTTCAGGGTTGTGATCTCCCCGCGGAGGGGTCGGCTGGTGACCGTGTCCTTCAGAGCATAGACCTGAACCTCATATATTGTGCTAACCTGCAAGAGCAAAGGGAGGAACATTGAGCTCAACTGCAGAGGAACGGCAGCAACACTACAAAAGAAAAAAAGATTTCAACGGGAGAAACAACTTCTTTGGTTTAACTGGTCTTTAAATGTGATCATAGGCCCCAGAAGATTCGATATGAGACTGGCAGTGGATGAAGATGAGGGTGAGGACTCACCATGAGCCCGGGTACCACAACCTGGGTGGTGTCAGGAGCCAAGTTGAACTCTTTGGGGGGTCCGTTCTTGTTCTTGGGGTTAACTACTACACGATATCCAGAAAGCTTTGCTTTGGGAGCCCCCCATGTGATGGTGAAGGTGGTAGGACTCACTTGGGAGAACTCCAGGTCCTTGGGGGCAGGAATGGCTACATTGGGGGGGTGGAATAAGAATGAGTCATAAGTGCTTACTCCCAACTGAATGGAGGCAACACGCAACAGTCTTGTTTTGTTGAAACGAGGAAGCCTGTTGAACGTACCTGTGGCTTGCGTCCCCTCCAGGGCTGGGCTCATGGTGTGGTCGTGTACTGCTAGAACTTTGATGGTGTACTCCATGCCGGGACGCAGACCGTGCAGCTCGGCGCTCTCGTCTTCACCGTGAGGGCTGGGGTACAGCTCGCGTTCGCCCTCCTCCGGGCTGGAGTAGAAGACCCTGTATGATGTCACCGCCCCTTCTGGGCTTTCCCAGTTGATCCTCATAGACGTGGTCTCCACGTTAGAGAAGGTGAGGTCTTTGGGGCGGTCCACAGCTGTCAGAAAATAGAGGGGTGGGTTAGAATGCGGTCTCTCCCTCACCGTCTGGGAGTAATATTCTACAAGTATCACCATGGGTTCACTCACTTGTCACTGCAGTCTCAACCAATGGTGGACTCTCTCCATTCTGGCCCAGAGCGTACACACTCAGCTCATACTCGGCAGTGGGCATCAGGCCTGAGAAGGTGAACTCCGTCTGGTCTACAGCACGACACAACAGCAACCATCAGGGCAGTTCTGACAAGCTGAATGGTAGCCATCCTCCAGATGCGTAGTACTGTTGTAACCCCCACCTCCCATTGATCTTACCAGGGGCAACCACCTCAGAAAAGGAGGGGCCTTGGCCATTTTTTGGGGTACCAGTGACCCGGTACCCCGTGACAGGGGTCTGGGCAGGGGTCCAGCGAACTGTAATGGTACTATCCTTCACGTCAGTCACTTGCATTCCAGTGGGAGCCTCAATATCTAAGGCAAAGCAAAATTTGCACCTTGTGTCATCAAAACTTCAAGTCGTCTTAACTTCTGGGAGAAACGAGACTTCAAAATCTGTGGTGGGTGTGAGCATCCTGAACTCAGTGTCCCAACACTAATCTGAACTTCAGTAATTGACAGTGTGCTTAATTGTGAACATGAGAATGATCCATATCTTTACTCTATTGGACCAAACCATGCAGTGATTGACAGGAAGAAAGGAAATCCCTCCCCCAAGGCGACCATGACCGAATGAGTTCTGTACCAGTCTTGTGAGTGATGTGAATGGGGGTGCTGGAAGCTGGACTGTCCCCTCGCCCCGTCACGGCGTAAACGGTGATGGTGTAGGATGTGCCTGGCTGCAGGTTCTGAATCGTGGCTGTCGACTGGGTGCCAGAAATGGTGAACTCCTTGGGTGCGCTGTGACCTCCTGCGACACAGAGAAAGGACCATCAGCTGTGACTGACATGCTAATGCTGATGCTAGCACAAAATCGCAAATTAAGGCCTGAGGATCTACCAACCCTCATCTGCCCAGGTGATCCTGTAATATCTGACTGTGACTGGGGGGGCATCCCAGCTAATAGAGATGCTGGTGGGAGTCGAGGAGACCACTTTCAAGTCAGTCGGGGCATCAGAGACTGAAATGAACACAATGGCACTTAAAATGGGTTCAAAACAGGTGAGTCAGATTCAAATGACAAAAGAGTACTTGACGTTCTGAGTGAAAAGCTCTTGCTCAAATTAGAGGCAAATTAGCTAGACCATCTCCAGCGGGTACTGTGTATAGCTAAGATTTCTTGAATAGTAAATGAAGTTTATTGATGAGCATACTGGTTGCCTGGCGACCAGTGAGGGGCAGACTCTCCACAGAGCCGCTCCTGGCGTAGATGTGGATGATGTACTCCGTCTCGGGGGCCAGGCCCGTCAGGGTGAAGTGGTTCCTGGTCGGTGGGAGCCGCTCTTCCTTGGAACGGCCGCCACTGGCCATCTGATAGCGAATCCTGTAACCACTGATCATGGCACGCGGGGCCACCCAGTGGATGGTGAAGGAATTGGTGAACACCTCGGAGAAGTCCAGACCAGTAGGGGAGTCCAGTGCTGTGGGGGACGAGAGAGCTTTAGAGTATCTTTCTTACCCCACACCATGTGTTCAGAGGGTAATTAGACACAAGTGTCCAGAAGAGTTTTCCCAAAAACAAAGCCTTGCTCTCCTTAGACTCACCAGTTCGCTGAGTCCCTGTGACAGGCAGACTCTCACGTTCCTCATAGATGCACACCACGCTCACGCTGTACTCCGTGTTTGGCAGCAGGTCTGGAAAAATCAAGGGTCCCGCTGAGCACAAACGATGCTTTACTGTATTCCTTCCACCCATCTTTCTTGGGTGTTTATTTGTTGGAGGGCAAGGTTAGCCTGGAGCACCAGGTCACAAGGTTATGGACACCCTGCATGGGTTCCAGTCCCTCACCTTAGAGACACCGATGTACCTAAATTACATTTTTGGACCACAGGAAGAAACTGGAACCCTAAGGAAAGACTCGTGACGATCCTTCCAGCGGAAATTAAATAATCAGCGCAAGAAATTCAAGCTGCGCAGTGCTGCATAGCAACACTGGCGCTGTGGCATACTGCAGCACACTCACCACGCAGAACAACGCTGTCGGTGTTCCCACGGACGTTGAGCTCCATGATGTCGTCGACGTTGTTGCTTGGGTGGTAGCGGACGACGAAGCGGGAGATGTCTCTGGGTTTTGGGACGGATGGAATGATCCAGATCACCTTCATGGTGTCAGGACCCACCTCTTCAAACGTCAATTCGACGGGAGCAGGAACAGCTGAAGCGGAATCGTACGCAGCACTGACATCAGTGTTCGGAGTCGGCCCGCCTACCCGATGTCAGGTTATGATGTGAGGAACGAACCCCAGAAAGACACTCCAGCAATCAGGCCATGGTTAACAAGCCTAGAACAAATTACATCTTCCCAAAGCAGAACCAGATGCCAAAAACTGAAGAATCACCATTATGGAGGAGAAAGGCTGGGTCTCATCTAAACTCAGCATCAGGTAACACTGCTTTGCATTAAAAATATGTATACTTAATCCAATGTTTAAGATTCTTCTCCAAGAGACCCAAACAAGATCTCTCCGGGACAGCAGGATCTATTGTCTCAGCCCCCACTAAATCCAAGTCAGCCCTCCACCCCAAAACCCAAACCGTTTTGGAAAAATGGCAAGCGAGCATTCACCAGTGTGTTGTGTGTGCGTGGTGGGTTCGCTCTCCCCGCCCTCAGTGACCGTGGTGACACTGATGTCATAGTCGACGCCGGGTTCCAGGCCATAAACGGTGAAATACCCCCTGGTGGGTTCCACCATGTCCTCATAAATAGGGATGCTGTCCCCCGCAGCCACCACTGTGATGCGATAGCCCGTGATGGCCGTGTTGTTAAGCGGGGTCCAGCGCAGGCCGATCGTGGTGTCAGTGACATCCACAAAGCTGAGGTCAGTCAGCTGCGGCACGTCTAGTAGGTAAACGGCGGGTGGGGGGGGGGGGGGGGGGAGGGGGGCAAGGGGGGAGAGAGGGTAAGGGGCGGGGGGGGGGGAGGGCAAAGGGGTACAGACGGTAAGGGGGGGTACGAGGAGTGCAAAGGGGTA
>JAACJT020000082.1:76867-98669 GCA_009936485.2 Gymnarchus niloticus
GCCCTCTAACGAGGGTGTGTAGACCACCCGATACCCTGAATACACACAGTGAATGAGGTTTGGTCAAGTGGTTTGCACCATAAACACAGAACTGCCATTGGCGAGAGATGGAAGATGCCTTACCTGTGATGGGTGCCAAGGGCTTAGTCCAGATGATCGTGATGGAGGTCTCATCCACTGAAGTGATCTTAGGATTAGTTGGAGCATCAGGAACTGTGGGAGTAAAATTTCAAATCAGGTAAAGATTTCCTGAACCCAGCCTGAGAAAAACCTCAATTTTTATATGAATAAGAGAATGTTTTGAGTGGGAAGACTTTGAAAGAATGGTTCAAGGTTCAAGAGGGCAGAGGTGAGATGCTGGAGGGCAAAAAAATTCCATCGGGGTCTACCTGTCTGTGGTTCCCCGTCAGTGTTGATTTGTAAGACGAGCGGTTTGCTCTCAGCATCCTCCTCTACAGCATAGATGCTAATGTTGTAAGTCCTTCCAGGTCGCAGGTCACTCAGGGTCACGGAGGTCGCAGTTTCAGGCAGAATGACCTCTGCACTTCCGCCCTCTAATGAGGGTGTGTAGACCACCCGATACCCTGAATGCACACAGTGAATGAGGTTTGGTCAGGGAGGTTTTCGTGGAAAACCTATGTCCTATGGGCTAGGGGTCAACTAAACCTTACCTGTGATGGGTGCCAAAGGCTTAGTCCAGATGACTGTGATGGAGGTCTCATCCACTGAAGTGATCTCAGGATTGGTTGGAGAATCGGGAGCTGCGAGAGGAGTGACACTGTTACATGTTAGGTAATGGAAGTTCCTCGAACTCTGGCATGTGACCTACTTAGTTTTGATGTGACCAACTTGAAGATTGTTACAAGAAGTTGATGACCAAGGACCAAAGTTAGGGCAGCTTGTAGTAACATCAGGATGTACCTCTCTGTGGTTCACCGGCGGTGCTGATCTGCAGGATGAGCGGCTGGCTTTCCAGGTTCACCGCTACAGCGTAGATGCTGATGTTGTATGTAACACCAGGGCTCAAGTCACTCAGGGTCACCGAGGTAGCCGTGTTAGGCAGGGTGAGTTCAGTGCTGCCTCCTTCAACCGATGGGGTGTACACTACACGATATCCTGAACAACCAAATATAGGGTTGCTAAAGGAGATCGCCATGGAAACCATGAGCAAGCAACAGGCAAATGGTCATGTATGACTCACCAGTAATGGGTGCCAAGGGCTTAGACCAGACGACCATGATGAAGGTCTCATCCACTGCAGCAACCTCATGATTAGTTGGCATATCGGGCACTAGAGGGGAAATGTCCATATTAACAATCTAGCTGAAGGACCTTTGGACTTAACGTGCAAGACACAAGGTTAGGGGCAGAGATTCACCGGTAGTCTGAGACGTGGTGAGGATAAGTTTCGGTTCTCCGTGGATGGGCACCTCGTACACGTTCACCGTGTACCTGCGGCCAGGCAGAAGCTCACCAATGTTGACAGATGTAGCAGTTTGTGGGAGATCTGGAAGACAAAATGCACACATAAGGATGCTTACCAAATGCAAGAACCATAAGAAACAAGTAAGCACACCATTTAGAGTGGAAAGGTTCTAATAATTTGTATTCTGATGCCAGATAATGGGGGAGAAACTTGAGCTGTAGTT
Source organism: Gymnarchus niloticus (assembly GCA_009936485.2). Classification (NCBI taxonomy): domain Eukaryota; kingdom Metazoa; phylum Chordata; class Actinopteri; order Osteoglossiformes; family Gymnarchidae; genus Gymnarchus; species Gymnarchus niloticus. The sequence continues at coordinate 78,517 of JAACJT020000082.1, forward strand.
CAATCACTGATGCTCACTGGTCATATATAAATTAAAGATACACACACACGCCTATGACCATGATATCTGTACTCATATCCACGTTGACAGCACACTCACCCAAGACCTTGGGTGTCGCTCCCTCCTCGCTGAGCTCGTACTCAACCCGGAACCCCGACACCATGTCCGAAGCAGACACCCACGAGATCACAAAGCTGCTAGAAGTAATCTCCGTCACCGACTCGGAGATGTCCACCATGGGTGGTGGTGGTGTGGTCTCGCCCTCCCAGGCTTCCACTGGACGAGGACGGGAGAGAATTACCAATCCAGAGCTACCTCTATCCTCGTGCCCTCTACCGCTCAGCCCAGAAGCTCAGACCGTATAGAAACAAGGAACTGAATGACGGTTAGAAGGGTGACGTGGGGACGAACACTCACGGGAACCGTAGGTCGTGGTGAAGTCAAAGCGGGTGACTTCACGCCGTCCACTGCGTAGGATGCTGACCAGCTGACCTTCATAGGTAACACCTGGCTTGAGCCCAGCAATGGTGTAGGAGTTGAGGTGACCGGGAATGATGACCTCCTTCCAGGAAGTGCGGGTACTCTTCTGTGGAAATCCCCAAACCACGGCAAAGCTTTATTCCACAAGCAGATCACTTGAAACAGATGACTGTTGCCATGGCATTAATACATCAGTGATGGTATTCATTCAGGAGGCTGTGAACCTTGAATCCATGAACGCGTTGGCACATTGCCAACTTCCAGGCTCATCAATCAGCCCCATAAACCAACACATACACTTTCGAGAAATCTGGCTTTTCCTTTGGTGCTTATGACCGGCCAGTCCGTGTGGGTCTTAGCATTAATCACTTCCACCGGTCTTTAGTTGAGTAAACTCATAGCAACTCCTGGAATATTGTACTGCCCTTACAATCCGGGGATAAGCTTGAGCCATCCCCAAAAAGACAGAAGTAGAGTATATGGCTGAAAATACAGACGATGATCACTGCCCAATGAGGGAACGTTGGGGAAATTCTCAAATGCACTGACACAACAGAGCAGTCCAAAATATTATTTTTTTCAGTAATTAAAACACACAGGCAGGCTTTCGTGAAAGTCTGTGCTGTGAAAAACTGAACCGGCCAATTCCAGAGAAACACTGACCTGTCTCCATTTGAGGTGGTACTTTACAACATGGGCTGAGGGAGGGGTGTTCCACTGGACAGGGTGCGAATTGGGCTGGTTTCCAGACTCTGTGATGATCACCTGGATGGGAGCAGTGCCACCTGGGATGGGCGAGAGAGCTAAGCTCAGCGAGCTCCTCCTTTCCAGTAAGGGAGTGGCCAGAAGACAGTGGATTCAAATACATGCAGGTGTACCACCGTGAGTTAACCAAGGGTACAACAGCAGAACACATCCTGAGATCCGAACTAGCAACCTTCTAGGTAGCCTCTTAAACACATGCTGCTATATTATTCAGATAAGTATAGAAGAATTTCACAAGTGTTAAACAACATGAAAAGGAGCCTTCAAAGGGAGAAACGCGATTGGGCAGGACAGTGTGTGCCTTTATGCTTGTGACATGGCAAACAGCTGTCCTGTTGTCACAGGAAGACAAACTTCAACACCTCACTTAGCTCCAGAAGACCGGCATCAAAGCCTAGTTCTCACCTACAGATTTCAATTTCTAATCTGGTTAAGTGTCTGCATAAAAGGATTATACCACGACCCTCAGCAGGCGACGTGGCGGGAAGATGATAGAAAGACTATGCCAAACGATAATGTCACGGTCAGGGAGAGAGCTATCGAACAAGTCTGCAGGACTGCAGTCATGGTAAGGCGGACGGTTACTGTCGCTTTAAACACTTCTCAGCATTTTGATTTGCCGTACAGCAGCACAGTTCCCCAAGGCCTCCATGCAATCTGTTCTCAATTTCTGCCCATTACTGCCAGGACTCCCCCCCCTTCCCCAAGCATCCAGATGGCAGACAGCATCATGCCCTACTCGGTCAGCCGTGACTTTCCACCATTCAGAACCCCCCCCCCACCCCCTAATTCCCAGCCATTTAACTCAACAGCTGCCTGTCATTTCCTGCAGTCAGGCAACTGCATGTGAGCACTTAACCCTTAAAAATCCATGACTGCATTACAGAATCAGAGTACAGAGCAAATGCCGCTGATTTACAGTCATTCTCACACAGTACCTCAGGCTGACTCATTCATATTTAGGCCTCTGTAGTTATGAACTGCATCTAAGGTGCCCATTAGCAGGATACACAGGAATACTCCTGGGTCTCAAGGGTAACGAGGTAACACAAAGATGCTGACCCACAAGCCTCCCCCACCCCAAAAAACCAAAAGGCTGTAGGAAGAGGTAACGATGGAGGGGGGGCTGGGATGCATGTAACACATGACAGGATGAAAGACCCCAAAGCACAGAAGATATTAAAACTCCCACAGGTAGGGGCCAAAGCCCCCCATAAGTGTTAATTCAGCCAATCAAAAGACACTGGAGAAAGTGGTAATCTCAATATTTTCCATCCCCAGAAAGAATTATTCTTGTGGAGCATGATGGTCTGTTCTGCAAACCCACTCCATGCACGAGATGCAGAACCCTAGACAGAACCGGTGGGGGTGCTGGTCAAACCAGTCAACTTACCAGGGTACGACTGCTGGGGTTCACAGCTCAGCTCCCCGACACCATTCCCATAGCAGTAGCACCTGTATGGGATGCCGCGGATGACTTTATCCCAGGACTCCCCAATCTGGTAGAAGGCCTTAGTCTCCGGCTCCTGGCATTGGTCTAAGGGGGGAGGGGGTGGTTGGACGGAAGGCGGTCAGAATGGCTGGTCTCATTCAGGTCTCAAGCAGTATTTAGCAGGATTCAATCTCCAGAGCTTAGAGCACTAACAAGCACTAGAAAAGCTAGAACCATGTGACAGACTGACCAATAGCATCGCACTTCCAGCGACCACGGCCCTGGCCAAAGCAAGTGCAGTTCATGGCATAACCTTCGTCATGGAGCTTGTTGAAGGTCTGATTCACCTCGTACGTCTGCCCATCCACGACACACTGGTCTGTAATGAGAGCAGGAAGACAGAGAGTGACATCACACCTGTTTAGCCCCCGGATTGGCTTAAACAGCAACCCCGCCCACCAACCTCTGAGCTGAGAGTAAGCAATGCAATTCCACTCTCCACGTCCATTCCCCGTGCATGTGCAGCGCATCATGTGACCCAGGACGTCATGACGCTTGTCCCACTGGTCCCCCACACGGTACATCACGCCCTCGCTGGTGGTGCACACTTCCTCGTGAGCTGCGGAGAGATGGGGGAGGGAGTGGTAAATCACTCAGTCCTTTTAGAACATTTAAGTGGCCAAGAGGACTTTAGACTCAAAGTATATGTAGTGTTTATGTCAAAAAACGTTTCACGAAAATATTGATTTGCTGCCTTTGGCCCAGAGGCCAGGGTTTAAAGGTGCTGACTCCTCCAGTTTGAGACCTCAAGGACCGAGATCAGCAGAGGAGACACTGGATGGCCAACGTCAGGCGGTAAAACTATTATGGGCTCATTATGACTTTAGAATTAAAAAGGTGGTTATTTGAACTACGATGGTGTAAGTTGCTCACTTTATAGTGGAAACATTCATGAGCACCAGTGGGGCAGGAAGAGAAACGGCTGAAACCCAGACGTATTTAAGGTGAAACAGCAGAGGATCATGGTCCTGGAACCCAGCCAGCGGGAAGCTTTGCGGTCTGGACCGGGCCAGTCCGGCCGGCAGTCATTAGAACCTCTTTAAGCCACATTACAGAGCAAACTCCCACGGTAATTTTGCCCAACTGCTTTCACGGTTGCTCTCTAAGTAGTCGACCGCCTGAGGCGTGTAGCGGCCCTCTGATTTTCCATCAGTCCACTCGGCCAAACAGTAATTATCCGCCATGGAAAACACAAGCCTAGCATCACTGACTGAGTGACCATTAAAAGACACGCATCGCCTACGGTAGAGTCCCCTCCCCCAGACAAGAATTTGACCACTGTGAACACCCCACCCCCATCCTGGTCTAACTCCTCTGTCCTTACACTGTTCCAACATGACCGAGTGACATCACGGCCCCCTCCTATCCTGAGATTTCGCCTAATAACATCTCGATGGATTGCTACGAATTAAAGCCGACAAATAGCAAACAGGGTCATTTGTTTTTCTGGTTAACATCTGTTCACATAAGGTGGCCTAATCATAGCAAAGGCAATTAAGACCGAGCACTAGGGAAACTCACCATGACAGCATCGTCGTCATGAAGGAATCCACCCATCCAATTTACCGGTTTTGCCCCGTTTATGTACACATGGTATAATTAAAAATCGATCAAGATCCCAACAGATTAGTCATTTAATCTGTGCAACCAACCACAAAAATATGATCTGCTGTAACTATAAAGTCTGTGGATAACGCGGGGTTAAACCGGACTATTTGACGGCGTGCAGACCTCCAAACGATGCCAGCTGGGAGTGGCTGGCTCCATGCCCGGCTCCAAACTCACCGGCCATGGGGCAGAAGCCAAACATCTGCTCCACGTCATAGTTGTAGGTGGTGCCACACCACTTCATGGCATCGTGGCGGCCGTCCGAGGTGCAGTCGGTATAGTTGCGCCCGTTGTACAGGAAAGGGAAGTGGCAGAGGGCACCATTGGAGTTCCCGCCTCTCGTTATCACCAACACTGGAGGCAGAGACACACACACACACAGAGTTATTCTAGCTCATCATTTTCCCCACAGCTGTCTATACAGCAGGCATCACGGGGGTTTGGAGCCAATCCCAGGGAGCTCAGGGCATAAACTGGGAAGAGCCTGGTACTGGACTTCAGTCCATCATGGGGACTTATGCACATGCTGAGGGTAATTTCCACATCCACCTAGGCAAGGCCTGGGGGGCGCACTGCCACCACAGAATTCAGGGTTTGGTCCAGCAGTACCCGCAGCGTTAAATTCACTGGGCACCATCATGCAAAAATGTGTGGGGACAGAATCCACCAGGGTCTCACCGTTCTTCTCGAAGCAGAAGGAGTATTTGTGGTCCGTCTCGTAATCAGAGGACGTGCTACACCACAGCTGCCCGTCCGTCCGCCCGTCCGATGTGCAGGAGTAGTAGGTCTTGCCCATGAACACAAAGGGGAATGCGCAGGGCTGGCCATCCGAGTTGCCCCCGTACACTTGGGAGTGACCCTCTGCGGGGCAGCAACACACAGGCAGAGAGAGTCACTCGGGGCAGCAGAACTGGGCCTGACACACCGACTCTGCTCAGATGCTGCCGCCAAGAGTGGACAAGGCTGGATCTGGGAGGTTATAGTTCGAGGGCTTCAAGCACTCGACTGATTTAATTAAAAATGACTAAAGTCATACCGGCAAACTTTGGACCAAATGATTTATCGCATTTTAACATCACAAAAGCTGGATGTTGAGATTTTATAGCCAGAATGTTAACTAATAATAGCCTTTCTTATGGCTGTCGTGTCACTACCATAGTTGTTGTTTTGCTGCCTGTCTAGTGTTGTTTTTAATGCCTGTTGTGTGTCTGCACCAACATGCCAAGCCAAATTCCTGAATTCTATGAAAAGAGACCAGATTCTAATTGAAGCGGTTTCATGGAGAACTCCATGCCACCCGGAGTATGCCGCGGCCACCCAGGACACTGACCCCATTCCTCACAGCTCACTCCGTTTCCCAGGCAGGTACACAGCATCTGTTTGCTGCCCTGGGTCTTGATCCAGCGCATGCCCAGGTGGTAGGTCATCCCGGCGTCCGTCAGGCAGGTGCCATGCGCGGGAGTCTTGGGCTGGGCCAGCGGCCTGTACGCCGCCTCCTGGAGGTCGGTCACCACCCGCGTCCCGGTGCCTGAAGGGGGTCACGTCACAGCAGAAAAAAACGACCATGACGTTAGGGCTGCGAGTATCCAGACCAGCATTTAAAAAAAACATGGCAATGCGTTTCTTTATAGCTCCATCCGTTCATTTCCGAGTCACACATCCTGGTCACAATCGCTGGAATTCTGGAAGTTATTTCAAATGTTTTTAGGCTTCCAAATGTTGCAACCATGATTCCACTTAAGGCCAAATAGACTTATTGAATGTCGTGTTAAAGTGCATGAAAATTAATACAATTTAACCTCAGGACACCTTTCTAAGTGGTATTTTGCACTTATCAGCTCTAAATACAATTCTCAGTAACACTAACACTAACACTCACACGGCTGCACATCTGGCACGGCGGGGACAAGGGCGACTGGCCAGGTGACACTCACTCAGCATGGTGGTCTGCAGGGATGAGTGTCTCTCACACTTCCACTCCCCTCGACCGTTGCCGGTGCACAGGCACTGCACGGTGTTCCCCCGAGAGTCCTTCTTGGTCCAGGTGTCGCCGATACGGTATGAAGTAAGCGTGTCCTGGTCATTGCAGCGGTCTGCATGGAGTGGGGGGGGTAAATCAGGTCGGGTGTGTGCAGTTACTTAAAAAGCTTGGGAGCTGGAGGACGGCCAAGCCTAGATCCCCGTGTAGCCCGATTAGCAGATCGGCTGAACAGCCAAATATCCTGCTGTGTTAACACACACGTGTCAGTCACTATAAAGAGTTTATGCATTTAAATGAATTTAAACATCTCAAGATCCATTAGTTTCAAGCTGGGCCATTTACTGCCAAATACCCGCAGTTTAATTATGGTTAAACACCGCCCCCCCAGGCAAATGAAATTTTCTGATAGGAATAAAATGTATTCAGCACATAGGAACAAAAAAGAAAACACAAGGTGAGTCAGAACAGCATGGATTCCCAGCATCGTGCTGCCAGATAAACATTTTTCAGATCAGCACAGCTTTGCCCTGGCTGAGGAGAGCCCCCAGGTGGTAGCAGGTGTGAGAAGAGCCCCCCACCCCAGGCAGTCCTTACTTCTGGAAGTGCAGGTAATACGACCGCTGCCTTCACCTAGGCAGGTACAGTCCACCATCATCCAGCCCTGGTAGGGCTTCTCCCAGGTCTCTCCCACCACATAGGATGTGCCGGCCATGTTGTCATAGCAACGCTCCGCTGTGGGGGGGTACAAGATATCATGGCTATCGCCTGCCGTGTGGGTTGCTGGGCACCCCCAGTTTCGTTGGAGATCAGTGATTACCAAGTTCTGAGGGGAGGGGTCCTCAAATGCACCAACACATTACTTATCGTTACAGGTTAGACAGCGCCTGACTATCCCGATGTTAGAGTAACGGATTGTGGGAAATCATTGGCCATGAATCAGAAGTGAAATAAAAATTCTGGACAAGAAGTCCAGAAAAGTTCTGCAGGAGATTAAGTTGCACAGAATTTAATGCCATGAAAAATGATAAAGATCCTACAAAATGATCAGTTTACACCATGAATATGGTGTTTCTATTCCAGTAGCATCAATAATATACTGTTAAATGTCAAAGCGAAAGTATTTTTGTCTAAAAGTTACTAGAGGATGATGAAAATACTGAGTATTATATGATCATATAATATTATATTATCAGTGATATATCAAGCCCTGCAGTACCTCGCCATCCGTCTTTTACTTATTTATATATTTCTCCTTATTTATTTTTCATGTACATATCTCTCTGACACAGGGACTGCACTTAATTTCGTTGTACTCGTTACAATGACAATAAAGATATTCTGATGTTCTGATGTTACTGTATCTCTACATCCTCTTACCTAGAGGCTTGCAGGTCCACTCGCCTTTGCCGTTGCCCAGGCAGACGCACTCCAGCATGTAGCCTCCGGTGTCATGAAGCCGCCTCCACGTGTCCCCAATCTTGTATGAATTAGATCCCTCATGACAGCGATCTAAAATGTAACAGATGTGAGCGCTCCGGTTCCGCCAAATGACGCCATCCGCGCAGTGACAGGCGCATAATTCACTCACTGGCGATGGTGCAGCTGATTTTGCCACGGCCCGATCCGATACATGTGCAGTCCCAGATCATACCGTCCTTGGGGCGCTCGTAGCTTTCTCCCACCTGGTAGGAGCGGCCGTTGATCTTATCGTAGCAAGTCTCCACGGCTGGAAAAGGACGGACGGGCCACAGGTAAGATTTAGGGTCTCAGGGACAGCCGCTTGGCAGGACAGGAGGAAGCGCAGAGGAATCATGGAAAATCAATCAGTGGATTTTCCAGCAAGGCGCACACAGTACAGAAGTGGGAATATATATGTATATATGAATTTGGGGACAGATATAAATAGAACTCAGACAGACAGACAGACTGATGTTCTCCTTCACGATGCTTTAATGAACTGAGGACTCACCCTCTGGTTTGGTTTTACATTTAACTCCAGCAGAGCCCAGACAGGTGCAGAGTAACGTTCCGCTCAGATGCGCCCGATCCCACTGCTCATTAACTCTGTAATATCGGCCATTTTCCAGACAGCCATCTGAGGTTGCAAAGGAATGACTGAAATTAACTCCCTTGAACAATCCACTGGCATACATATTAATAACCGCCATGCATTGTCCCGGTCTAAAGATTAATCAGGCAAATCATGAACAGCATCAGCAAGTAACACAAATCTTATTGTACCCTTCCAATAAAACTTGCCAACAGCAACAAAACATTTTAAACTACATACTAGTCATGTATCTTAATTAACACCATTAATAAATTCATTAATAGTTATTATTAATTCATTTATAAATTCATACTGAAATATGTATATTATACATATATCTATATATATATCTCCTTACATCCTTCACCTGATCCGGGAGGTTTGCGCTCCTTCGGGACACTCACCTTGAGAAGCGGCAGATGCCTCTTCCACGTTGGGGTGAAGTCTATCCTGAGCTTGCCGCCGGTTTTTGCTGGCGTTTCTCGGCATACAGTGAACAGCGCCGCTGATGCACAGAGCCACCAGGAGCCCCGCGAAAGGTCCGCCGCGCATTTTTAAGGACCTCTTTCGGAAATAACTTATTGCACGAACTCCAGAGGCTCACTCCTTTTGTTTCCCCGAGGTGAAATGAGAACGCGCACAGATGTGCACAGATGTGCGGAGCGGCTCCCCTCCCTCGCTGAAAGCCCTGGCTACAGGGAGTCGGACCCTTCGCCGCACAGCTGGAGCGCCAGTGGAAGCGGGGTGGCCCGACACGGCGTTTTTATCCGAATCAGCCCCGAGTGGGAGGGCAGTCCTCCCGGCCCGGGGACACGTAAAGGAGTTTTTAACACCACTCCGGAAAATACGTGTGCTTTACACATTAACCCAATTAATCAATGCTGTTTAACGTCTGCCTTTTATTCTGGCAAATTCATGCATTTGAATATGCGCGCCCGAGGATTACAGTGTGTAGTGTTTTTGGTAATTTTATATTTAACTTTTAGTTATGTTCGGCTATTGAATGGAAAAGCTTAAATATATTTTGAAAATGTGTTTTCACTGCCGTGAGAGTGAATAACTTTGGGACTCTGGCATAATGGGACTTACTTAAAGCACACGGGGTAGTAAAGTTAGTTTTGGGAATAGAGACCCTGCCCAGTTTAACATATTATTATTATTATTATTATTATTATTATGGAAAACGGGAATCCGTGAAACGTGACGGCGCAACCCAGGGGCGTATGCCATATGGTGATGGACGCCTGCTGTCCGTTTATTTAACCTGTTAAAATAGTCCGGGCAGCGGGTTTGCTTTACTTGCCCATCAGTACCGTTCTTGCTTTAGTGTGTGTGTTTTTTTTCTGTCTGCTTGCTGGCCACAAAACGCTGAATATGTACAGTCATCCTGAGAGAGATGGGCTGGGACAGAAGTACATTCGGGGTCTGGCCGCATGAGCCGCCAGTTAGCGGGATCCAGATGTTCGCCTCTGGCTTCGGCTCCAGCAGGGCTGAGTACTACCGATGAATCCACCGACCACTTCCGATTAGGTTTTACTCTCCTCTAGGCTTCCTCACGTATGTTCACGCTTAATGCTCTGCTTTTTTGTTGAGGGATCTTGTCAAATCGTTGTGGAATTAGGAGTGACACCAAGTTGCTGTATAAACAGGAGTGAAACTAGAATGAAACCTATTTGATATTGCAGTAATCAGTATGTCATTTAATACATCTACCTAAATACACATTGTAATGTTGCTATTGTCTTTTACAAATCAGCAGTATATTTTCTATATATACACACACAATGGGAAATTATTCATTGTGTGGCATGATGTGTTCTTTGTTTAATGCTTATATATAATATATAAGTAAAATAAATACGTATGTATGTAGGAAGCCAGTGCATTGGGTCCATGATTTTAGCAGGCAGATGTTGAAAGGACATGGAGAGATCAGTTCAGCTTCATGCCGTGACACAACCATTGGTAACTGGACCTGAAATACAAGGAAATACACCAACTTTGCTTATCAAAGGAGCTTTTCACTTAAGTAAAACTGTCTCCTGTCTACAAAAACAAGCTATTTTGAAGCCTCTGAAGTCCATCATACACGCTGCATCTCACAGAAAATATCGGTACTACCGCTCTTGTCAAATCACATGACAAATGGCAGGATAGATGGCTGACTTTTTCTGAGAACAAAAGCAAGGCCCCAAATGCTGACAAAGGGACACTGAAAGGGAAAGTTGCACCCAGCAGCCCAAACCCAAGAACCTTTTGTTGCCCAACTTCCTGTGGTCAAACCACAACCCCCACAGACTATGTGGTGGCATCAATGCTGTCCCCTTTGACCGCTGCCTGGTTGTCTTGGCAGAACCACTACTCTACATCCTCGAAGGGGCGATCATGTGCTTTTTAGTTGATCTGCATTTAGTCGTCTTGCTGGGAAATGCTAATAAGCTCTCGAACAGCATCACTGTTCATGCCACAGGGGACGAGGCGAAGTAAATGTCTTGTTACAATAAAGAAGGCTTCACTGGCTGCTTGTCTTCAGTTGATATCTCTGTAAACGTAAGAGGAGTCTATTTTGTTTGTATGAATTTTGGTGTGATGTTAGGGGTTACTTCCCTCAGATGGCTCTGTTACATCCACCCCCACTCCAAACACGGCTGCAACAAAACTGTTGAGTCAGGGTCTGAGTCACGTAGACAAACCCTACACCATCTCTGAACTGGCTCGGGGGGCCGTGTGTATGAATCTGCTTTTTTGTGGGCATACCCTTTGCTCCTATTAGGACAAAACCTTTATAAAGATGGTGGCACTAACTTGTCACCTGGAGGTAATTGGTTTCAAACCCTCACAGGAGCCATGCCATTATAGCCTTGAGAAGAGTGTTTAGTCTGAGTCAGTCCTTCTGAGTATAACTGAGCAAAATTTATTCTCTTTGTATACATGAAACAGTGAGAAATATGTGAGTATTTAAGGCAGTAAATAAGTGTTTGCAGACCAAGAAACTGCCCTTTTTAGAAGGGGGGGATGGTCACCTAGATACAGATAACCCAAAGAATTGGTGTCCCAGAAATCTCATCATCTGTCTCCGGGGGAAGCCCACCACAAGTGAGAATGTGTAGGATGATAACAAATTTTCCAAGGATGATGACCCCTTGTGGGGTGTTCAGAATGGGAAAGAACACGTTATGCTGGATTACGGTTCCCTCTGGAACCTGATTTGATTTGCAGAAACTGATAAGAGTGCAAGTGAATATTAAAATAAAAATGTAAAAAATAAATTGAAATTATGTGGAGCAAAGAAGCAAACAAAAACATTATATATCTTTACAATTTTACTTACTCATCACTGTAAGCATGATGGCTCGATTGCTGAACTATAGTCCCTAGTAAGCTTTGTTGTAATTCACCATGTCAAAATAGATAAGCAATCATTGTGAGTCATGCTCAGTAAGGAGAACTGGTGGTCTACAGTAAGGACTTTCTTCCGAGAATGTCACTGCTTCAGTGAAGATCTTGATGTTACCAGCTGTGGAAATCATACGTCCGTTTTGAGGGCCAAAACAACCGGGACATTTCTAAGCTAGTTGGTCAATGACGAGGAACGGTGGCTGTGGTAAAACCTCAAGCCGGTGTGAAAGCAAATGAATCAGCTGTATCACAGCTGGCCAATGACCGTGCTGCCACTTTGGAGGTGCGGTTCCTGTAAGTGAGCTCTGGGTCGAGCTGGATACTGGTGGCAGTCCGTGAAGGACAATATTTTCTTGTGTCAAAAGTGAATCATTGAGTCATTCTGTTTTTCCAGAAGCCAACAGCAGAGAAATTTTCCGTTCTTGGAATACGTCATATAGAAGACATTTGGCTTTCAGTCTCCTGAAATGTACAGACCTCCTGTTTTTAAGTTCACAGTCCTAGTGAAAGGCTCACCGTTAAGATTTGTTAGTGTTGTAATTAGCCTGAGATGCAGGTTTTTATGATGGTGATGTAGGGATTTAGAATATTGTGCAATATCCTTGACTGAGACTGAATACATTTTTTTTATTAATAATTTGTTGGTGTAAGAAAACCTTCTGTCACGGCCAGCAGATGTGAGATACGTTGCTTGCAGTGTCTGTTTATTCAAAGGTCCTGTTTCTGGACTGTCAGATTCCCAATCTGCATGGGCTTCTTTTTATGTGGTTTTGTGACAAAAGTTTACGTTTAGCAAACTTTGGTATTTTGCTTTATTATGCATAAAAATTATAAAATGTAAGTAATCCTCCTCAGGGAGATTTGTAGGAGGTCATTATGGTAAAAGGATATTATGATTAAAAAAAGATATGTGATGTTGTAAAACTGATCTTTTTTTTTTTAATCTGAGTGTATTTTTCTGATTACCAAACTCAAGGTCACCTCATGATTCAGAATAAAGAAAACATTTAAACACTAAGTGCTGTTTGTTAAGGCTAAGTATTATCTTACTTTTGTTTTGTTGAGGAAAACAAATCAATGAAAAAAACTTTTATAGGTAGACACTGTGCTTGATGAGTAACCATGAAAGGTGAATGGATGGATGGATGGATGGATGGGTGGTTTATGCAGTCCCATTTCCTCTCTGCAGGGGAATGTGATCCAGCTGTTTAGTATTAGAGTAATTATTCACTTCCCAATAATCTACCCAACAGTCAAGACTGGCATCCTCTTCGGGGTGTACCCCAGCCTTGTGCCCTGTGATGGACTGGCCTCCCATCCATGGTGTACCCCAGCCTCATGCCCAGTGATGGACTGGCACCCTCTTGAGGGTGTACCCCAACCTTGTGCCCTGTGATAGACTGGCACCCTCTTCAGGATGTACCCCAGCCTTGTGCCCTGTGATAGACTGGCACCCTCTTCAGGATGTACCCCAGCCTTGTGCCCTGTGATAGACTGGCACCCTCTTCAGGATGTACCCCAGCCTTGTGCACTGTGATAGACTGGCACCCTCTTCAGGATGTACCCCAGCCTTGTGCCCTATGCTCCCTAGGATAAACTCCAGGTCTCCGTGACCCTAGCTGGGTTTAGAGGTTAGGAAATCAGTGGATGTTCTCTCAATGGATTCTGAAATCCAGGTTGTTCTTGGTTCACTGTCTCAAGCTGAAAACTTTTGTTTGCAAGCTATTTCACAGTAAAAACGAGTTGGTTAAATTAACAAAATAACGGATATATTAAACAACACTGGCAAAGTGTTATCATGTAAAGCACATCTTATTGGTCATCTTCCGAAGGTTTTAGGTTACACTCAGACTCTCGAGTATCTTGCTGGCTGGGTCTTGCATTTCTAGCAGTGTCACTCTCCCTCATAGCTGGAACAGTGTTAACCCCCCCCCCCCATACACACCATGATATCACGTCTGGGGAAGCCGGAGCCGTTTGCCAGCTGCAGCCTTCATCCTCTCGCTCCCCCAACACTTCATCAGTGCCGTAGGTCCCTTGCTGTCAGCATAAATAATCTACTTAGCTTCTACTCCTTCAACTACACAAGAAACAAAAAATCCAAGCATAATGTCAGAAAAGAAAGCTTTGAGTCGACTGGGTTCATTTGATGCGTCCCGGCCCAAACTGCTAGGTCTTATTGGCTGTAATAGAACAGGCAAGTCATGAATGTTGCAAAGAAAAACAACAACAGCTGAAAGGATAAACCTTGAAGAACCAGACCACCTTTTTAAAAGCAGCATGGCAGGTAGGTTCAGGGCTTAATTGTGCGGAATGTCTCCTGCTTACCTTAGCTATCTGTACCATACACTCCCACCACTCTTCGACCGTTTCTTTGACCGTTCCTCAGTGGTTCAGACAGCATTACAAGCTTTTGGTCTCCATAAAAGGAAGACCACCAGTACATAAATTACTATCAACTGCAATTATCCTGGTTCATTAACTGCTGTCATTTGAAACGTCTTTCTTTTTCACGTAATCATTTTTTTCATCCTCCAGCACATTATTCGTTTACCGCATCTGCTCGCTTTGTCAAGATAGTTCAATAGAATCCAAACATTCCTCCCTGACAGACTATAATCATTTCAGTAAATCAGGCAGTCCTCTACAGACCGAATAGAAACATCTGGCTGCCTTTCTGAGGACTTCACATATTAATCCTCCCTCTTAAACATTATTTATTGTTATTGGTTGTCTCTTTCATAGTGATGGGTCACTTTTCCTCCTAGTTATGTTCATGCAATCGTGATCTGTGGCACCACACTGGCGTGTCAGTTATATCTGTCAGTTTTGACGGTAACCAGCTCATTTGGCGAGGGAGTTGTACGCTAACTTACCACACCAAGAGGTGAAGGTCAGTCCTTTATGGAGTCCTGGCCTTGACTGGGACCTGCTGCCATGACCTCACGGCACCATTTTCCTGATCTCCATCTGTGACCATCCAGACGTGTGAAGACCCCGGTGAAGTCCCCCAATGGGACCCTCCATGGACCGGTTCAGCCTTGGCATTTTCCCCATGGATTCTCCACACCATGGTTCCTCTACCTCCCCTCTGCCCATTTGCTGAATGGTGCCTTGGCAGTGTCCCATCCCAAATGCCTGACCACTCATTCTGGCACGCCGCCCCATCTCAACACCACCCTTGACTGTAGCATGGCAATGAACCAGCGAGGACCTCCTTACCACGAAGGCAAGAAGCCCCTCGTCCCCCCTGGATCTGAGCTTCAGCCCTTGTTGAAGCTCCTCATGGCCACCACCCCCAGCTCAGACCCATCTCTCCCCCTCTGGAGGCCCAAACCCTTAACACAGCTCTCTGCACTGGGACAGACATGTTTGTGGTGGCGCAACTCCATACCACAGATCAGCTGATTCCTCAAGCTCTTCAAGAAGAGGCTTGCCTTTTTACGCTGTATTTAAGTCCCAAAATATGGACTGCATCTGTCTTTAACTCTGAGACTTCTCTGTCAATGCTATTTATATATATTACGCTGCAATTATGATGGTGAATTCCTAACAAGCTTACTTATTTTGTATGTCTGTTGATCATCTGTATGTGTTTTATGAATATATTAACTGAAATTGATTGGTTAATTCAAGATACTCCCACCCACCATGGGTTTGAAACCTCATTTGTCACATCAGTAAAATGCAGCAACTTAATGAGTGATAAAATGATGACTGAAACAAACATGTCTCAGTATAAAGGTGCTTCTGTATGGGATGGACAACAGAACCATGTGATAATGGGGTGGAAGTTGGGAACTGAGCCTTTGTTTTGGTACGGGGTGGTGATGGCCTCAGCAAAACATAGTGAGGAATGCAAAGAAAAGCTGGCCGTATCAGCTGAAGGGAAGCACGCAGGAAAACAAAATGGGCATCAGGTCCTGGGAGGGGCCACGGTCGGGGGCACCGAGCTCTGGGCGTGTTCTGGGGCCGAAAGGAAAAACAGCAGCCAGGCATCCGTGTTGCGTCACATGACACGAGTGAAGTGAAGAAATGGGTGTGTTGCATTGCTTTGGCCCACCACTTCAGTGTCAGCCCCCCCTCCTATATGGGAGTGGTAGGAAACGGGGGCTCTGCAGTGTTATCAGGCACCCTGAATCACACTGACACTAGGGTTACCCGGTATGACAAACAGGAAGTGAAACGGCAGCCCTGCACCACCCTTCAAATGGTCCTCCTCCAGCTGCAGACCTGAAACCACAGGCCCTGGAGCTGAGGGGGTCCAACAGAGATGCGGAACAGCACTTTGCCGCTTTTGTGGTTAGGTCTTATTAAAGACCATGATTAAAACAATACCGCTAAGCGCCATTTGATCGGCTGCTGCTTGCATAGAGGAGGCGGCCAACAGTTACCAGAATCATATTGCGCTCATATGAAATGTGGAATGGTCAAATTCTTTTTTGTTGCCCCCAGAACTATTTTGCTTGCTTCCTTCCTTTGTAGTAAGCTGTACAGATGGCTCTTCCAGCTGGCTGGTATTTTCGGCTCGAAGAACAGGCTGCACAAACAAAGATTGCCTGAAGCAAGTGAGTAAGCATTAACATATTACACAGATTCAACAGTCGGAGGCCGTTTAAGCATGGAAGATGAGGGCCTGAGTGGCGTAAGAACACGGTTAACATTTTAGGCCCGGTCTCTAAGCATGAAGCGTTCGTACAGGTTGAAGTTGAAAGGCTACAACTTTAGAGCAGATGTCACAGTGGGGAAATGTGAACTTTCGGACAGGGATTTCTCTTCGGGAATTGTTAGGGTGGGTTGCCATGGCTACAGGAAAACATGTCGAGTGTTCCAAAGGCATGAGAAGTCAGAGAGGTACTTCCCTTGAAATTGTTGAGTCAGAGGGACGTTTTTTTTTCTCAGTGCTCAGCTCCATCTCAGAAATTATGCCGCCAGTCAACCGGGGGTGGGGTGGGGCGGATCATTGTCCACAAGTCCCCTCCCTCCATGCTGCTGTGATGAAGTAAAAATCAGGAGCACCACATAAGAATCCTTGACTTCATGTTTTCATTACTGAGTTATGTCTTAAATACATTTTCACTTGACTGCGACCTCGTTCAACCTGCCGAAGGCGAATCACGCATTACCAAACAAATTAGTGTTTATTAATCTAAAGCTAACTTAACCTTTTATATTTTATTAAGGCTGAGAAAAGGTGATGAGATTAAGTACCTGATGTTCTTAATATAATCCGCAGACACTAAGACAACAGCACTGGTGTATTTGAGATTGACAATATGAACTTAATTATGGAAGCAGAACATACCAAATCCATGATACGGCACAACTGTGAAAAGACACAATCTTTTAATTATAGTGATAGTGATCTACGAGAAAGAGTCAAAATACCGATGGAAACTAAATACAGATGAGTAGGTGTGACGAACTGAAGATAAACCCCCACTGTGAACAATGTTGACAAGAGGTTACAACTTGCTAAACCTCACAGTCTCATTCTAAATCAAGTATTAAGGTATTAATATTATGCTGTGCTGTAATGTTAGAAATAATAATATGAAGTAAGCACCCTGTCTTGTGCTCTATGCTGCGTGGGATAGGCTACTGGCCTCCCTGACCGGGAGAAGCTGTTCAAAGATGGATGGATATAAAGTAAGGCCCACTGCAGAAATGATTTCCAACAGAGCAGAGGAACATACTGTATGAACACAAAGAAAAGTAAAATGACATGACCGCTGATGGACAAATGAGGCTTCAAAACCACAGGTGGGTGGCAGTATCCTGAACTCATTAATCGAAGCTGGCGCTAAATGAGGCTTCAAAACCTATAGCGGGTGGAAGTATCTCAAAATACCAATCAAAACAGCACGGTTTTGAAGCCTCGTTTGTTCCATCACTAGACATAAACTCTTAGCTCAGTTTGAGGTATTTGAAGTAGGAGGTTTCGTATGCTATATTCTATATACTACATATGGCAAAGGTCAACTGCCTTTGTTGTAGCAAAGCAAATGATATCTGTAGCTACAACTGTAAAAATAAATGATTTAGGTCATCTCTCTACTGGGATGATTAGTTTGTCCTAATGGATTTCAATCAGATTTTCAGTCAGCTTTGTGTGGGTCATTCCTCCGTACCATGACTTTGTCAGTCATGTGATGAATACCTGATGTTGAAACAATGAGTAAAACCTTATCTGGTCACTTAATACTACATCACGACAAACACAGATGTGTTGTAACATAACATGGCAAAGATTTCAAGCAGATGTTGGTACAGTCGTAGGGAGGGGGTCTGCTCACCATGTTTGGCTCGCCAAATGAAGTGTTGTCTGGGTGAGAAACTAGATCCAGGGGTGCTGGTGTTAAACCCAAACCAGATGCTATTCTGTAAGAGGAGACTGGACTGGAATTGTGTCAGGGGCTGTGAAAGGTAGAGACTAGGGTACAGTAGTGTAAATTCCTGTCTGAAGAGTACCACTGCAGGGCTCTGCTGATAAGGAGGTGCCCACTGTGGATGGTCTTGTTATCATTCTCCATCTCAGACACCAGACTGTCTTATCTGTGTTGACAGACTTGGGGACGGTAGTCACTCTCAGCCAAAAGCTTGCCAGCCACAGTGAAATCAAGATGGGTGATAAGGGTGGAGGCTCCAGGAAAAGCAGAAGATCAATGGTTTCAAGCAGGTAAACAGACCGACCAAATGGGGCAAAGTTGTTGCATTTCACTGGAACCTGAAGATTAAGCAGAAGTGAGAGGGGCTAACAGCCACAGCTTGCCTGCCTGCCTAGAAGAGGAGTTTGGTTCGAGTCCCTTCCTACTGGATTCTACACACCGCTCACCTGCTCAACCTAACTCCTCTTGTGAGGCTGATTAGCCGTCCATTGATTGTGACCTGGGGAGTCAGGGGCCAGATCAAAGGTACCGGCTCAGTCGTCTGGTGTCGTGAATGTGAGAAGTGACCTCCCTGCTGTCCCTGTGATGGGAGAGGGGGGCTGGCAGGGACAGGGTAGGGAAATCACACGTTATTAAAGCTACGATGACTCAGGTGGGGCCAAAGGGGAAGAACGGCGAGAGTCTGTCTGCACCTCCATATGTGGTGTTGTTAGCCTTGGAGCACCCTTTCCAATAAAGGCCGTCAGGAGTCTACTGCGTCCTTACAAAACAGCCTGAGTAAACTTCTCTGTTGACATTGGTTCCCAGCAGCATATTTCAGTCCAAATTTTTCCTCTTAAGGTTACGTTTCTGTTTACTGAAGATGCTAAAAGTCCTAAATCTAGCATTAAGACAGGTTTTCTCTAAATGATTCCCTATTTTCTGTCAAATACTGTAAAAAGCCTTACATGTATAAACAAGCCAGACAAAGAGGACCTTGACAGCAGCGGACCTCGGTGCTGTCTCGACGGATGCCATGTTCTGTTTTCGTCATGGAGAGGTTACTGTGATCTTTCTCTTATTTACAGGACCTCGTCTGGCCAATGTGTCCAAACTGTCACCTCCGGACATCCTCCCGGCTGATGTCACACTGAACCGACGGCCAAAATGGCAGGTCATACGGTCATAAAAATGCCCTTCGGTAGCAGGGGTTTGTTGGGAAGACATCAAAGTTTTCGGGTGTTCTGTCAGGGTACTTGCGGGTGTCTCTGGTGTGTTTGAAGCTTACACTGAGCCCAAATGGACACAAGGTCTTCCTCCTGGCACCTGGGAATTTTAATTAGGACCTCTCAGCACCGTGGTGGTTAAGAAAACAGGCCCAGTTTACACCAATGCATTCACACAATGCTCACAAAGTAGATAATGAGGTTGGCTGGCTTACAGGTTCACACCACAGCTAAGACAGTATAACAACCCGACAGAAGATCAGGCGGTTCGTTAATATGGATGCTCGTTCCCTGTTTCTTTTCTTCTTGAGTTTATTTAAAGCTATTTGCATATAAAGCATTAGGCCTGTTGAATCAAGACATTTGAAAGCTGCATGGATAATTTTGAAGTTTCGTTCCTTTGAAGCGTATCTTTATATGTGACGATTCTGCTTATGAAAGACTTTGTGTCAGTGCTAACATTTACTGCGTGTGATTTGTTGTGTTTTCGGAAAGGAAAAACGTGCTTTGGCTTAAGGAATTTATTGTGCTTGTTTTTTAGAAACTGTTCGGAAATGCGATTCGATCCTATAGAGTTCCGGCTTTGTGTACAGAATCAAGTTATGCAGGCAGGGTGGAGTGGGTGGAAAAGAGTGTCGGGAGTGACTTGTGACAGACGGGTACCAGTAAGAGTGAAAGGGAAGGTCTATGAGATGGTAGTGAGGCCGGCTATGTCATATGGGCTGGAGACGGTGGCACTGAGGAAAAGACAGGAGGCAGAGCTGGAGGTGGCAGAGTTAAAGAT